>JAKSZT010054466.1:10311781-10348726 GCA_026826555.1 Tolypeutes matacus | reverse complement strand
ATATGTATATGTATATGTATATGTATATGTATATGTATATGTATATGATAAGTGTTTAAATAGCCTCACTGATCACCAAAAGAACTAATACAGGAAAATAAAAGAACTTTACTCTCTTTCCAGCATTCAGGGAAGAGACTGTATATACATACATAGAAGAGAGTTTGCTACTGAAGAACAGTGCTCTCAGAAGGTAAGGTTGTGAGGAAAGTGGGAAATAGCCACTTAGGAAGAAAAAGCATAAGGTAATATGAAGAGAAGAAGTTAGAGAAAATAACTGTCAGAGAAGATTACATTTTGGGCAATGAGCAAGGGAAACTAGAATGTTAGGTGTGGTTGAATTTATTATGTCAAACATATAGCAAGAGCTAACTCTGGGCTCAAGTTTGGTAAAGCCACTGTAGAGTCAGCTCTGTGGCCCTTAATAAAAGACATGCCCCAATTAAGTATTGGATAACAGCTTTGTGAAAGCCCAGGACAAGTAGATTTAAAATCAACTGCACTATAAATCAAGTTGTGGTTTGGGGGAGTGTTTTAGTTTGCTAAAAGCTGCTGGGAGCAATATACCAAATGGGTTGGCTTTTATAATAGGAATTTATTAGGTTAAAAGCTTACAGTTCTGAGGCTGTGAAAATGTCCAAATCAAGGCATCATCAGAGATGTTATCTCACCAGAGGTTAGCTGCAGGTGATCCTGGACTCCTTCCACGTGGCAAGATACAATGGGGACTTTCCAGTCTGGGTTTCTACTCCAAGCTTCTCCTCCAGGCTTACTTTCTCCCTGAGCTCAGCTGTGGGCAGCCAGGCATATGACTCTTCTCTCCCCTCTCCTCCAGTCCTCAACTCTTTCAGCCTCTAAGGGGCCTTTTTCTATGCCTCTGTGCTCCAGTCTCTGGTCTCCAGGACTCTTTCTCATCCTCTCAGGGTTTCTCTGTCTCTGACGGTTTTTCTCTGTGTGTCTGCTGCTTTCAGTCCTCTGTTTATAAAGGACTCCAAGAAAAGGTCAAGACCCACCCTGGGTCATGCCTTACTGAAGCTATCCAATCAAAGGCCCCTCAACAGAATCCAATCCAATCAAAGGGTCCCTCACCAAAGGAATGGATTAGCTTCAAGAACATGATATTTTCTGTAATGCACAAAAAGCATCAAATTGTCACATGAATGTTCATTGCAGTTTCATTTGTAATAACCTCAAATTGGAAACAACCTGAATGTCTTTCACCCATTGAGGTGTAGAGGTTATTTGTTTCTAGTTTGGAGCTATTACAAATAAAACTGTTCTGAATAAAAAATTGTATGCCATCTGGTGACAAATACATGAAGAAAAATAAAGCAGAGCAAGAAAGTTAGAGAGTGATAGTGGCCTACTTTTTTAATGCTGGTTAAGAAAGCTCTCTCAGATAGATGTCAACTGAGCAGAGGCTTAGGGGAAGGGAGAAAGTAATGAGTGGGGAGGAGAGATCTCCAGGTAGAAAGAATGGCAACTGAAGAGGCCCTGATGCAAGAATCTGCTTGGAGAAGTGCCCAAGGAACACCAAGAGGCTGGTGTGACCAGAGAAGAGTGAAAGAAGAAGAAAATAGTAAGAGGTGAATCAAAGAGTGTTAGCCAGCATGCCTTGAACAGAGATTTGGGCTTTCATGGCTTGCCTTGGTCTCCAGTGCCCTTGACGTCTGCTATAAAATGACCATACCCTGAGGAACCACTGGTCCCAGAATGAAGAATATGTGGAGCAAAGCCAAACCCACTCCACAGCCATGCAGCAGAGCTGCCTTAGCTGTCTTACAGAAATGTGTTTGGTGTTGAGCTACAGAGATTTTGGGGATGTTTGTTATGCAGTATTGTTGCAGTGAGAATATGACTAATGTAGGATGACAAGATAATATAAAGCCTTACCAAGAATGTTAGGTTTTATTGTGAATTAGTTCTGATGCCATTGAGGGGTTTGGAGCAAAGGAATGACACCATAAAACCTACATTATAAAAGGTAAATTCATTAAATTTGGCAAGAAATGTTGGTGATTAGTTCAAGGTGGTAGTGGTGAAGATGGTTGGAAATGGTGAGAATCTGGACAGGTCTTGAAAACAGAGGCTATAGAATTTGCTAGCAGATTAGATATAGGCTATGAGAGTAAAAGTTTAGTTGCCATCAACTGAGGTGGACATGACTGTAGGAGGGTCAGATGTGCAGCAAAATAAATATTTTAGTTTTGAAAAATTCATTTCATCTGGTTTGATGGCCAAAATCTATGAAAATTGTTTCTAAATGAAAGAAACACAATAAAGTAACTGATAATACATTGTTTAAAAAAATAATATAGCTCTACCAAGCACGATGAAACTTATGAAAGATCACTATCAACTTTGGCATTAGCGAATTTTAAGAAATTTAGAAGAGGCAAGGAGGTCTTTAGTCATGACTAGGCCTCTCTAAATGTTCAGCTAATTGGGGATTATTTAATGAAATGACATTAAAATGGACGCATATTGCAATTGTTACAAAAAAAACAAAAACATTTCCAGGGAACAATATTTATTTATACAGTTTTATTCCAGATTGTGTCAAATCAACTGTGGAAACTATGATAAAAATTCAAACGGATAGTGAAGATATATTAGCATTTCTTATTAGATAGGAAGAAACAGAGATTACTGTATGCATATAGATTCATACACTATTTCACTCTAGGATGAAGACACCTCTGGGTTCTCTAGGAATTCTAACGCTGCCTTTTTTTTAACTAAATGAAATCATTTAAAAAGTCAGAAAGACGATAGGGCAACAAATATTATTTAAAAATACATATCTTTTGCAAGCATTGGGAATGCCTTTGTAATCAACCCTGATTATTGGAAGGCTAATAATAATATGTCCCAAGACAGTGTCAAATTCCAGTGCCACAGCATCAGCCAATTAATTTAGAAAAACTATTCTGAAAATATGTTAAGGCAAAAATTTTAATCTGTGGTCCATGGGGGATCTCCACTAAAAAGAGAAAAATGTTTTCCCTTGCAATTACTTTGAAAATTGTTTTGTAGGGAAAAAAACTTTGTCTGTAAAGTTATAATATTAAGATAATATTTAATTCCAAATGTGTATAGGGTAGCAGATGATGCTACTATACATGGTAGAGAATTAGGAGCTCAGCTCAGGAGCCAGACATTCCAAATATGGAATACTGGCCCCAACACCCACTAGCTGTGTGACTTGGACAATTTACCTAATCTCTGTGCCTCATTTTCCTTATCTGTAAAATGGGAATAATAGTAGTATACTGGGGGGGGATATGGCTCAAATGGTTGGGCGTCCATCTGCCATATGGAGGGACCTGGATTCGATCCCCAGGACCTCCCGGTAAAATAAAAAAATAGAGAGAGAAGGCGCATGGGCTGCCAGGCTCTGCGTGCGGGTGAGCTGCCAGGTCCCGGGAGCCATGCAGCAAGATGATGACGTAACAGGAGAGAGACACAGGGGACAGACAAGACGAGATGCTCCGAAAGCTCTGAAAACCAGGAACCGAGGTGGCGCAGGTGGCAGAACACCTTCCCTACATTGGAGGTCTCCAGTATCTAATCCTGGTGAAGACTGGAGGAGGAAGATGAGAAGAGATGGCAGGGAACAGATACAGAGAATTGCCCAGCGAATGGACAAAAAAAAAAAAAAAACAGCAAATGGGGAAGGGGATAAAATGGATAAAGTAAATAAATAAATCTTAAAAAAAAAAAAAAAGTAGTATATAACTCAAAGTGTTGTTGATGATGAAGTAAGAACTATGATGATGATGATCATGATCATGATCATGATTGGGCCTGATTTAAACTGGAAGGAAGGAGGGAAAGAAGGAAGAAAGGAAGGAAGGAAGGGAGGGAGGAGAAGGGAGGGAGGAAGGGAGGAGACTTACGTACCCTTTAGTTTACTTTCAGTGTCAAATTTAATGAAATATAAAACTTCAGTGGTTTCATCTGCCAAGGTTCTTGCCAATGGAGGATCTTAGCCAAAGAAGCCAAAACAATTCTCTATGACATCCATCTTGAAAATATATAGGACAGAGCAAATTTTCATCATGAAAGGAGGTTCAATTTGAAAAGGCCATACTTTACCAAAACTTGGATTTGCCCCAACACCAAAATTTGTCTTGAAGCAACATACAAGATAATGGATCACATTGACAGATAAAAGTAGAATGGCAGGATTTGAGAGATTGTGTTGACATAATGTGCCATACAAATTGCTGAGCTGATTTGTGGCTTGGACCAAATAATTAAAATCAAAAGTGTGTCATTATAAAATCCTATTATCCAAAACAGAATCAGGGACATTTCCCCTACTATTTTAATCAAATCATGGTGGAAAATTATTTTCCTTCAGCACTCAACTAGATAAAACTATTTATGTCTGTATAATGGCAAATGAGCTCTTTTAAGAGTTCCTATTTGTGAGCCCCTATTACAAAACTCTAAGGGTTGTCAACACAGCTTCTTTGCCAAGAAAAACTTCAACTGGAAGAAAGATCTGGTGTTTTGTGCAAAATGGAGCACCTGTGATGCTTGGCAATACATTGAGTTTTGTTGCTCTGGTGAACAGAGAAGCAATCCATGACATCGGAATGCATTGCTCTACAGATTGGCTTTCAGTGCTCTCAAAGATTCAGCCAACAACACTAAAAGAAGTCTTTTCTGCTGCTGTGAAAGTTGTCAACTTCATCAGAGCCAGATCCTTAAATTACCACCTTTTTAAGAAGTTTTGTTAAAAAGTAGAATCAGATTATAAAAGGTTTTCTACTATATGGACATTCGTTGCCATTACAGGGGACAAGTCAATGCACTTGATTAAACTTCAGACAAAAAGAGAAAAATAAAAGCCCACTCAGAACAATTTGAAAGGGAGATATGCATTCATTGCTTGGCTTACTTGGCAAGTAATCTTGGCCATGTGCAAAAGGTAAATCTTCGGATCCAAGGCCCTACTGCTGAAAAACCTGAGCAATTTTTGGCCAAGATGCCAAAGGAAGTGCTTCACAGGATGAAGTTGATACTGATGAATCATTATGGGTTTTTCAGCAGACAGACCTTAAACAGAGTTGGAAACCCTACAGAACTCCTCTGAGGGTTTCTTAAGCTTCTTGGATCTTAATATTGAAATGGGCATTTGTAATCCATTCCTTGCTGACATGGCATTAGTAGTACAAACTTTACAAAAGACAACTGCTTTGCTCTGAGAAATAAGGGAGTAAAGGAATGCAGATTCAACATGAAGAGCCTTATTCAGTCCCCATGCTCCATGACACCAGCTCACAATCATCAAGCAAAGCAAATTGTAGGAGCTTTCATTCTATTGGCTTTTTTTTTTTTTTTTAAGATTTTATTTATTTATTCATTTATCCCCCCCTTGCTGCTTGTGCTCGCTGGGTCAGCTAACCACGCCGTGCGGGCAGGCTTGCCTTCACCAAGAGGCCCTGGGAACCGAACCTGGGACCTCCCATATGGCAAACGGGAGCCCTACTGATTGAGCCACAGCCGCTTCCCGTCTATTTGCTTTTATACACACCTGTGAGTATAAAATTTTGTCTTTAAAAACAAATATTTATATTCAGTTTGAGGTCAAAGATGACATATAATAACTGCAAAGTCCACTAAACCAACAGCATCAGCCTTATTTTGGAAATGTACTATAGAGAAAAATTAAAATTTATATTTGGTTTTATTTGCACACCGTGGACTTATTTCCATTTTTTTCCCACTCATAAGTCATCAGTTTTTGCATGATGCCCTTCCTCTCCCCATAAGTATGTTCATGAACATATATCCACAAAATCCTATTTTGACTTTCTCCACATACCAAAATAATCTTTACAAAGAAAGTTATATATTTTTATATTCTTTGTGTCTTGCATGCAAAAGAAAGTTGAGAACCAAAGGGACGCAGTCTTCATAGAGAGTAAATTGATAAATTGCCTTAATCCACTGTTTCTGAGATATAGTGTAGTAATTCGAGAATGGTCAACTTGCATTAAAAGCTCTGAGAACTGAAAATAGATCCCAGCACAAGTCACTAGCTCTAGCCAAGTGTGCTTTTAAAGTGTAAACAAAAACTTACCTGACAGGGTCTCCCAGCATGGGAATCACTGAATTTCCCTAGAAAATTGTCCATGTTTGCAAAGATATGATGAGAGTCAGGAAGTCCTGAATGCTATGGGCAGGTGACAGATTTAGAATTTCTTAGTGACTATCCCAAGCCTTAAAAATCCTCAGGACATTCTGAACATGAAAAATATGATATGAAGGACACATTCATTTTACTATCCTTAACTTAGATGAAAGTTTTAACAAAAAAGAGTAATCACTCATGGGAGTATTAGAAATGGTTTGAGGTTTAGGGTCTTATCAGGGCTCTGATTGTGCAACAATATATCTAAAAACCCTCTAGTTTAAAGAGGGTGTTTCACGTACTATTCTAGGAACATTGAAGCTTAGCTTCACTGCATACAGAACTAATTTGTATGATCCCAGAGCATTCATGACTATCCCTGATAATGTTTACGTCTGGATACTATAAAGACAAAAGCTGTATCTTCCAGCATGCAGACACATCTTTTACCAACAAGAGCGAAAAAAAAAAAAAATTGCAAGTTTACTGGCTTATAATAAACTCATATTATGATTGGAAGGCTATGCATAGCTGACATGTCTAGGTTGATTATCAAAGACTATAAATCCAGCACATCCAGAGTGATAGTATCATCTCTAATATTGAGCTGAGCAATACAAAACATTAAAGCAATACAAAACAGCAAAAAAACAAATTCACATACTTTTAGAAGTTTGTATTGCTGTAGCTGTTTTACCAAAAAATAGCAAGCCATAGGCCAAACACCTAATCAGAATAAATTTGGGGTTTGTTCCACTTATATTTAGTCTTATTATTTATTAAATTTATAATCCATCACTCAAAAGTAAAGAAGTATTACGATAAGATTAGGTTCAAGTTTATTGGTATAGATTTTTCAAATGAACATAGGAACAGTATTTACAAAACAGTAGTTTGAAGGTAGTGATGACTTAGTTTCTAATGAAATAAATGCCAGAGATATCGAGAATAAACACTACAGAATTCCTGCAGTAATGGATTGTCAAGCTTTGTGGTTGATATTTTACATGGATTTGAAAATGCTAATTTAAAACCTTTATAGTTTGTTACATACTGTTACAACCCAACCCCTGAAGGACATGAGTTGGTGCAGCCAGAAGACCAAAGAACATACCTGGCATTTAGTCAGGTATAAGATTTATTGGGACTTGTGGACAGGAGAGAATCTCTGATCGCGGTGGTTCAGAGAATGAAGGCAGCACTCGGCAAAGAGACAGGGAAATGAGGGGTGATATAAGGGATTTCAGAACAAGTACATTCCATAGGGTATGAGAACAGAGTTCCTGCAGGGTCACATGAAATGTACACACAGGGTCTGGTAATGTTTTCACTACGCTCGTAGGAAGGATGTTTACCAAGGATGTTTACTGCTTTGGGAGGATTATTCTTTATAACACCATCTATACATTCTCTCCCCTCTGGGAAGAGTTGTTAACCTTTAACTTATGTCTAGGTCATGCAGGCAGCTAAGTGCTCAGGACTTAGTCGGGGGTCCTGGGTCCCCACACATACTATGATCTGCATTGAGCACAAATTTCCATTAGAATTCTTACATTCTTCCTGTTTTTTTTCTAATACTCAATGAAATATCCTATCATATCTTGGAATATTTGCCTTTAGTGTAAGCAAGTAATTCCTTTAAAATTATTTTGCTTTATGTTTGTGCCAATTATTTTACCAAATGATTTTTTCACATGCTTTTATCTTCTGTGTAGAAACTCAAGTAAATATTTTAGTTTGCTATTTAATTTGTTTACTGTTTCCTCAACTGCTGTCCAGATATCATATCCAGTTCAATGTGTATTTGCTCAATTTATTTTATCTTAGAGAATGCTTTTTAGCCATCAATATTCATTGAGATAGGATACCAGTATGTGTGCTATGTGTGGGATTGGACTCAATTTACCAGTAAATTTATTGTATTTTATTGGCTATTCTGTGTCACTATGAACATGTTCCTTTTGGCTATATGATTTTTATTTTTTTGTATACTTTATAGAAAATTACTGCATACCCAGAACTTATGATTTCCTACTGGATTCTGATATTCTGCACAGTATAGTTCATGATCAATAGGTCATATAAAAAGGACACAGGAGCCAATATGAAGGGACTCCCATTGGCCAAAAATGGAGCAATCTAAGCATCAAAAAAGTTTTGAAAGAAATTGCTTGAACATACAGACTATATAAAAGCTCATGTAAAAGAGAGGAAGCTACTTCTTCTCCCAAAAAGGTAAAAAAAAAACTTACTGGACACCATTGGAAGTTACTAGAACACCAACTCCTATTCTGAATATTGGCAATTAAAAGAAAATATTGAGCTTTTATCCTACTTTATACTGGATTTCCTGTATTTCAGAATAGCCAAACGGACCTAATTGATGAGAGAATTTCAGCTTATAAATGTGGAAGGAATGATAGCATTGGGGGGAAAAAACCACCATTTTGTAACTCCTAATGAAATATTTGAGCCAGGAAAAGATCATCAGTGGTTGAAATCATTAGACAAAAGGGTTCGTGAGGCGTTTTTTAAAGGAGGAACCAGGCTGTCACCACTTGAAACCATGATCAATCTTAACATCTAAAAAATGGGACAACCAGATGTTGGATGCTTCCTGCTGTGATACAATATGAGGCACTCAGTTCTACCTTTGAAGTATTTTCACAAAAAAGTTGAACATGTGTCTACTAAAGCCTCCAGAGCTAACTTCCAATCAAATGCAATGCAATAATTTAACTTACATGGAACAAATGTAGCAAAATCTTGGTAATTATTGAATCTGGGTGAAAAATACAGAGTGATCCAATGAACTCTTCTTTCTTGTTTTGTGTATGTTTTAAATTTCCATAATTTAAAATAACCCTAAGACAGAATTGGCTTGCATATCCTATATTGCTTCACATCTTAAACCCAGGAAGAGGCTACACAGATTCTTTTGAATCTTATGTCTATAGGAGTTGGCACCAGCTTCTCCCAATAAAAGTTGCATATTTCACTGAAATTTAAAGTGCCAAAGTAGATGTGCAGGGACAACAGCCCAGCTGCAGCAGAAACTGAACCTACAATGACTGTAATTGATAATGTAACATTTATAAGTGCATATCCGGTGCCAGGTACTGTGTTCAGAGCTTCACCCTCATTTCAGTTATAATCTTTACAACAAGCCTAGTAGATATTGTTATTTCCAGTTTACACATAAACTAAGACTAAGAGAGATGTTAATTTTTCCAAGGTCACAGGATTAGATTATGGCAAAGGCAAAATTCAAATCTATCAGTTACACTACAAAGATCATATATTTAACTCTATACCAGGTGTAGTATCTACTTATACCAACGGTCCAGTTCCCTACAACCCAAAAGTCCCCACAAACCCAGAAGAGTTCATTCCAAGTATGGTTCACATATATAATGACATACTCATCTTTAGTTTAAAGAAAGAACACTATATAATTTCAGCATGTGACTTCCACTCCCATGTTTGGAGAATTCTCCACCAGGCGAGTTTTATGGGCAGAAAAAATTTACCTTCCATTGCTGTGGTTGAAAAATGCAGGTATGAAAATGAGCTAGGGTCTGAATTGTGCCCTACATTCCCCTAGTTAACACAATTGCCCAAGAGTTTGATTTGAGAGACAGTGCAGCAAAGAAGCAGGGAACAGAGAATGCTCTCTGGTGGCAGTGGTTTTGTAGCAAGATTGAGTGTCCAGGGCAGCAAGTGGCTAGAACAGCCAATGTCCAGTCCTGGGGATCAGTGGTGTGAACTGCAAGTTCCAGTGCTAGTCAGGAGTGGTAGCCGGTTAGCAGAACAGATTAGCAGATAGTATTGGACTATGCTGATTATATAGCCTCTACTCTAGTTCTCCAAGCCTTTTGGTGATTCTGTGACTTAGCCAACAACCATTTGATAAATTCCTTTTCTACTTACGCCAGGGTGAGTTTCTTGCAACTAAAAACATTGACGGATTTACCAGAAAAAATCAATTCAGATCCTCAACTCAAAGCATATACCAAAATAAGTGCCAAATGGATTAGCTGAGTGTTTAAAAAAATAAAATATTTAATATGAAGGAAATATAGGTGAATATATGATCCCTGAATAGAGAAGGGCTTTCTTGGATTTAAAGTAAATAACTGCTCTTCCTCTCTTCAGAGGCAGAAGCAAGCCGGTGGAACTGGAGACATCCTAGAACGCTCTTATCACCGTGAACCTCCTCAACAAACCCGAGTGAGATGACCCCGGAGGAGCTGCAGAAGCAGGAGGAGGAGGAGGAGTTTAACACAGGTCCCCTGTCTGTGCTCACGCAGTCGGTCAAGAACAACACCCAAGTGCTCATGAACTGTCGCAACAAGAAGCTCCTGGGCCGTGTGAAGGTCTTTGACAGGCATTGCAATAGGGTGCTGGAGAACGTGAAGGAGATGTGGACTGAGGTCTCCAAGAGCAGCAAGGGCAAGAAGAAGTCCAAGCCAGTCAGTAAGGCCCACTACATCTCCAAGATGTTCCTGTGCCGGGACTCGGTCATCGTGGTCCCCCGGAACCCGCTAGTCGGTGGCAAGCAGGGGCTTCCTCCCCACCTCCAGAATTTCCTGCCTCGGTCCTGCCAAGACCTGCCCTCGTGTTGGAAATAATAATAAAAGCCCTTGTGAAAAATAAATAAATAAATAAAGTAAATAACCTTTTACATGAAATTAAAGAGTTCTATGATTAAAGAATTATAAGACAAAAATGAGTAGAAAGAAGTATTTGCAACATTGTAGCACAGTTTTTACTATACATATAAAGAGTTTTATAAGTCAATAATAAAAACAATAAATTAACAAGGAATGTGAATAGAAAATTCACAAAAGAGAAAATATAAGCCAATATACATTTTGGAAGCTATCCAAGCTCAGTGATGAAAAAAAAAGTTCACTGAAAATTCAGTATTCCCATTCATTTTTTTTCAGTAAATACCATGTACCTTCTATGTGCTAGTTCAGGTGCTTATAACACATCAGTGAGTGAATATAATCCAATGATATTGATCTACTATAATCTTAAACTTCTTCTAAAGTTGTGATTAAACCTCCCAATAACCAGTTATATTTTTCACTCTCATTTTTTTCATCTTTCCTGTAATCTAGTTTTTAAAAAGTCCATCATCAGGAAAATACTCAAAATGCAGAGTATGAGAAATGAACAGGGAAGCGGCTGTGGCTCAATCAGTAGGGCTCCCGTTTACCATATGGGAGGCCCCGGGTTCGGTTCCCGGGGCCTCCTGCTGAAGGCAAGCCCGTCCGCACGGCGTGGTTAGCTGACCCAGCGAGCACCAGCAGTAAGGGGGGGATAAATGAATAAATAAATAAAATCTTAAAAAAAAAAAAAAAAAAGAGAAATGAATAATTATACATAATAATCCACAAAGTGAGAAAATTCAAATGAAATTTATGAACCTAATGAGAAAGTGGACAATAGTCAGGAAGTGAAAATATTTGTTACTTCCTATCAATCAAAAAAATAAGTCATTTTCAGGGGTGAATGAGACAGACATGCTATTTCGTTAAATTTCTATGACTTGCTTACCCAGACCCCAAAATTACTCAAAGGAAATTGTAGTATGTGGCAAAAACTCAAATATCCCCCAAAGTCCTAAAACCTCTTCACTTGGCCCCCTCTATCTCCTCTTGCAGTGGTGATTTATACTATAAATAAAAGTGATCCTTAATTGTTAGTTTTGATTTTTGAAACTATAATTTTATCTTAATTTGGTCAGTTACTTAGGAATGGTAAATTTGTTCCTTGTGGCTATAAGATATTACGGAGGGAGATTCTCAGAAAGCTATAGGTCATAGGTGATAAAGCTCATTATATGACTTTGCTGAACTACTCCTGGGATGGTTGAGCCCTGGGAAATATATGCACTCCAGGGTATCAATTATTTATTTTTAATTTATCCAAAAATTATTAAATGATGAGAATAATTAAAATATATGCTGAATCACAGAGAGTTAAATGTTAAGACCAATCATTTGGTACAAATCTCTACCCATTGTATTCATTGGCTCTTTCTCCCACAAATTCTGACTTATTTCATTCAACCTGGATTTAGGCTTCACAACACCATCTTTCATAAGGCGAGCATGATGCCATGGGTATTATCTTTGTTCACACCATAGAAAAAAAATCTACATATTTCTTAATTTGAAAAAGACTATTAATTCTTAGACCAGCTTAATTGTCACCAAAATAAATAATGTTTTATTAATATTTGCAGGATTTAAAAATCTTACAAGTCTAAAATATTTAAATGGCACAGTCATGAATTAATACCTTAGGATATTCTATTAGTTTTCTATTGCTACATAACAGATTATTACAAATTTAGCAGCTTGAAACAACCCCCAACTATTATGTCATAGTTCTGCAGGGTAGAAGTCCAGATTGCCTCTGGGTTTTCTGCTCATGATCTCAAAGTCAAAATCAAGATGTCAGCCTGGCTGGAGAGAAATCCACTTCCAAGCTAATTCAGGTTGTTGACAAAATCTAGTTTTGGGTAAATATAGATCTAAAATCCTCATATCCCTGCTAAATAGCAGCTGGGGAACACCTCATTGCTCCTAGAGACCACCCTCATTCCTTCTTAGTTGCCTGTGGCCATCTGCAAACCAACAATGGCATTTTGAATCCTTTTTACATTGAAAATCTCTCTGGCTTTCCCTTCTGCTACCAGTTGAGAAAACTGTGCTTTAATGTTTGTATGTATTGTGAGAATTTTGATTTTTACCCATAATAAAAAAAAAAAAAAACAATAAAAGAATTAGTTCAGCAAAAAAAAAAAAAAAAGAGCTCAGGATTAGATCAGATGCGTAAGGGTAACATCATTTTCTTAAAGTTAACTGTGCCGTATAACATAACATAATCATGAGAGTGATATCTCTTCATTCTCACAGATTCCAGGGATTAGGACATATCTTTAGAGGGACATTTTAGAAGTTCTGCTTACCACAACTACTGAGGCTATGTTTTCATCGAGTGAAACCACTAAGTGAGCCATGATGTGGCAAGAGTCAAAAATATAACCAAGGCCATAAATTGGCCAAAAAGACTTTCAATATGAAGAAGGTCTCCTGTGAGATTTTCATCACCTTGATTGTACATTCCATGGAGTTAGCAGAAAGAAAAACAGGTTCTGTGTTTCTGTCCTCAATATAAAATTTTATCAGTGCCCGAATCTATTCATAATATATGAAGACAGTTTTAAATTTGGAATGCCAATAGATCCGCTGGCTAGATTTAGGGACAAGAACTTAACAGGAAAAACTTATTTAAAGATGGTGTATTAGTGAGGGTTCTCTAGTGAACTAGAACTGACATGAGATATTTGTAAATATTATGAGATTTTAAAAATAATTGTCTCACGTGACTGTGGGAATGCACAAGTCCAAATTCTGTAGGGCATGCTGCAAGTGGGGGACTCTGATGAAGTTCCTCAATGAATTCTCCAGGAGAAGCCGGCTGGCTGAAGTAAGGATGGAAAGTCTGTCACCTAACTACCGAAATCATCACTTCTTTTAAAGCCGTCAGCTGATTGGAAGTGACACCTTTCATTGCTGAAAGAAATCTCAATTGATTGTAGATGTAATCAGCCATAGATGCAATCAACTTAATGATGATTTAAGTCCTTGAAATGTCTTCACAGTAACAATCAGGCCAGTATTTGCTTAACCAACACCTGGATACCACAATCTGGTCAATTTAATACATGAACCTAACCATCACAGATTCAATTCAATTTAAAAAATAACTCATAAGTTTTATTTTTCCTACTGTCTAAATTACTCACTGTTACTCAATTAGGTGATTATGCAGATAAACTTTTATACTGTTTGAGCCTGTATGTGACTATACAACTTCTAATATAAAACTAGTCACCTAGCTTCTGAGCAAGCATCATTCTAAATGGGAGAAGAAAATAAGTGGTGGGCATGTGGAGGAGGCAAATGCACAAAAACCATGTTTAAATGCTAAATGGTGCACAAATGAAATAAAACTTTGCTGAGTCTGCCCTCATCTCTTGCCTAAACTATTTCAATACCCTTATTACTGGTCTTCCTCATTGCCATGCTATTCTGTTTCCCATCAACCCATTCTCACACTGCTGCCAGAGAAATCTTCCCAAAATACTCCACACTACCTAGAGGGTGAAATCCAAGCCCTTTATCATGGCACACATGCCATCCATGAGCCACTAACAGCCTTCTGCCATTTTTCCAGACCCATCTCCTATCATTCCACTCTGCTACTCATGCCCTAGCCAGGTCATCTACTAGTAAGAGTTTCTGTACATACATTATTTTTCACCACTTTTTTCTCAAGGTCTAAAGGTAATCAGTTAAAATGCATTGAATAAATGAATAGATCATGTTCTGGCATGCCTCTGTATATTTCCACATGTTGATACTTCTTAGGAGAAATTCCCTCTGTGTCCCCTGTTGTTCCTCTTTGAACACCTATTTGGGCTTCCAAATCCTGATCAGGTGTCATCCCTTGACAGAAGCTTTTTTTCCTGACCACCACCTACCTCCTACAGTGGACTTAATTGCTTTCTCATTAGTACTACCTTGTGTATCCTTGTGAATTCCTAACAATACAAATCACATTTTCATCATATGATCTTTGTATTACCCACTAACCAACAGCATCAGCTTGGGAACCTTTAAAAGCTATGCAAATGTTTGGTCCCTACCTCAGACCGCTGAATCAGAAACTGTGGGCGTAGGGTCCAGCCAACTGTGGTGAAACAAGTCCTCCAGGTAATTCTAATAAATGTTACCAAATTCTGACAAATTTGAGTACCCGCTGTCCTAAGAACTTGTCTCACTCATCTTATATCCCAACTGCCTACCACTGAGTAGATCATAAATGCTTATTAAATTGAATTAAGTCTTTAATTCAATAGAACTATCACTAGTCTTTTGGATGACTTCCTCAGATAAGAGCCTCAGATGGTTAAAAAAAAGAGAGAGAGAGAGATAGTGAGAGAGAGACTAAGACTAAAAGACAGTTCTGGACCCTGGACTAATATATTTTGGCATTAAACTGATAAAAGAAAATATATAAAGTTGTGAAGTTTTCCAAACAATCTTTACAAAACTGTTTACAGAATATGTCCAAGAAACATTGGGCACATGCCAAAATTTAGTACCAAGTTATTTTTCCGTTGAAAAAAATTTATCTCAAGCCATAAATTTAAGTTATTTGAGGGTCATGAAACTATTGGCAGGAAATATGCTCTCACTGAAACTAGAGAATGTTGTTGTAGTTGTTGTTGGAAGTTTCTTTTTACTACAAGAAATTGTGTGTCTTGGCTATGAATCTTAAGCATCTTGGGAATTAATAGATGCTGTCTCTCTGGCCCTTTATCTCCAAATAGCAGTCTCTTCTATCAAGTAATGATACCATTTAACAGAAAGAATCAGTCCTCCTCTGGCTGAAATCACCATTGCCCTGTTATCTGGCTTTGAGATCTTTCAAAGAATTAGAAGCAATAAAAAATAGAGCCTAGAGACAGCAAATGAATAAAATCAAATTCCTGGTTCTACCTCAATCAAATAACAGTAAAAAAGGAAATTATTCAGCCAACAGTAACCTGGTGTTTTTGGCAATTTCTTCTTACACTTTCTTTGCTTAAGATTTGACACATATCCAGGACACCCTGAGCAGCTTACTACTGATAACATTCCCATGGTATAAATCAATACTTTTAATATTCCTCCTTGTGAAAGAGAAGATGAGAGCAGGGGGTGGGGAAAGAGCTTTCATAGCTATGATGAGCCTCCTTGCCAGACTGCATTATACTCTCTTACCAGTCAACCAAAAACTCCCAGTGCTTTCTGAGAAGAGTTGTTCTTTATTCCATGGAAGTTAAAGATAAATACAGAAGAGTCTAAGATTCACAGAAGAGTTTCTGACTTGACAAGAAGAATGTAGAGAGTTCCACATTCTCTTTCTTCTGCTTAGCCTTTGGCCCATAAATTGAAAAGAACTGTTATGAGAATTTTCAACTACAAAGAAGAGTATAGGAAATTTGATAAGGTAAGAGATATAGTCCCAGAAATGGTTGTCTAAAGTATCCAAGTACTTAAAATTGATCTAAGAAATAATCTTTACTCCCTGAACTCAAAGGACCATTCCAGAAACTTCTGAATTGCCTACTGTGTATCTGCTACATATACAAAAAAACTCTAAGATGTCTGCTAATCTATCTAAACTGCTAAAATTCCTAAATAACCTACCGTAAAAGTCAGAGTCCAAATCAGGTAATCCAATAAGAAAAACATGAATATGTGAAAGGCATTTGGAAGAGCTGATTTTAAAAAAGGTGGGTCAGTGAGGTAAACCAGAAATTAGCAACACAAGGAAGCTGTAACTAGTCCTAGGTCTAAAAGGACAAAAAGGGAGAGGTAATGGGACCAAGTCCAAAAGGAAGCTATGTAACAAGAGCTGATTCTATGAGTGTCTACCCAGGGATAGCTGAGACCAATTAGGGCAGGCCAGTCCTCCTAAAGCTAGAACCACTACCAGACAGTGTTCTCCCACACTAGGCAAATGAGAGGAAGTGGAAATACCCAGGCTTCTTGTCCTCCAATCTCCACCAGAGGCATTTTTCAAGAGAGCCAGAAAAATAGAGTGAGGTAGAAATGAGGTGGGGAATGGATCTGAGTGCAAACAGGCAAATAACCAGCTCATCTACCATCCTAGTTTAACTTTTAATGGTCTTTGAGACATTAAAATGAATATGGGTTACCAGAAAATAGAATAAGTTTAGAGAATAGAAAGCTGAGGGTTAAATTGTGCAGAATTGGTTTTAAAAAGCATGTGTGTTAATCTTTGGAAATGAATAGAAAATGTGAAAGCCCAACAGAATGTTTGTAACTAGCAGTACTATTATGTGGGTTATGAAAGTGGTTTAAAGGGAAAGTCTAGGTCATGTTTATTACTAAAAGGAAAGCTAAAAAATGTAACATGGAAATGTATAGCATAGTTAACTGCATGTGAAATATGAATCTGGGTAAAATCACATATATAAGATCGTTTTTCTTTGAAGCTGAACAAATATTTGTCAATTATACAAAATGTTAATATCAGACAAAAAAAAAACCAAACACCCACATTGTGCTAAGTGAAAGAAACCTGGCCCAAAGTATTACATATTGTATGATTCCATTTATATAAAATTTAAATATAAATTAATTTAGAATAATGAAATTAGATTAGTGGTTATGTAGGGCTGGGGAAAGAATGCTAAGGGGTATGGAGTTTTTCTTTTTGGAGTAATGAAACTGTTCTAAAGTTTTTTGTGGTGATAAATGTACAACATTGTGAGTATACTAAAAGCTATTGATTATACACTTTGGATAGATTGTGTGGTATGTGAATATATTTCCATTAAATTGCTTAATAAATAAATAAATAAGTAGATGTGCAAGAATAGCCAGAAATAGCAGCTATGTATAGCAGGGAAGCATAGAGAGATTGAGAGGTAAAGAATTTTCTTGTTTGTTAGTTTGTTTTTTGTTTAATAACAATAATTATTATTGAAATAATGAAAATGCTCTAATAATGATTGAAGTGATGAATGCACAACTATGTATTTACTCCAAATATCATTCTTTGTACATTTTGGATGAATTGTATGCTTTATTAATATGTATCAATAAAATTGATTTTTTTTAAAATGCAGTGGGATAGATGAAGCTGTAATCATTGAACTTTTTAAAGATTAATGATTGAATAGTAGTAGTTCCTATATATAAACTATTTTTGTCTTCGGAACAAAAACTGTTCTAAACTGTTCTAAAGCTACTCCGAAAGTGTGACCCTGAGAAAATATACACTAGCATTTTTAAATTTTACATGGCATCATAAATGTAACATCATACATGTTATAGAAATTATGATTCTCTGAAATAAAATCCCCACATTCCATGATAGTCATGTAAGAATGGGTTCCCTATGAAAGCAAAAGGAACAAACTTGAGAAAAACTCACCTGAAAACACGTAGTGTTAAAATAAGGTTATAAATGTCATCTAAGAATGCAGAGAAGATTGATGAAGGTTTAGGTGAGAGCATTTTCTTTAAATAATTATTATGATGATAAGATTAATTAAAATACATTGAATTAAAATGTGTTGAATACTTAAATATCAGCTTAATATCTAGTACAAATCTCCATCCATTGCAGCCATTGACTATTTCTCCCTCAAATCTTGTCTTATTTTAATTCAACATGTATTGCATGCCGCCATTCACAGGGAATATGTTAGATACTTGTAAGACTGCAAGGGTAAGTTAACAATAGGTATCATTTGTTGAACACTTACCATATGTATATATATATAGTACAAGATATGTGCTAACCTCATTATATACCTCATCACATCTAATCAGTCCTTCCCAAGATCTTGTGAAGTGGGTACTGTCAATAGCCCCATTTTACAGATGAAGACATTGAGGCACAGAGAATTAAGTACACAGGGCAAGGTTACACATCTAATAGATAATGCACAAGCAAAATTTTAGTTCAGCAGAGTCTATACATTAACCACTAAAATACACTGTCATAGTCATAAGAAGAGCAAAACATAATATAAAGTAAGTGGAAATGGAAATGAATTATTCACAATTTCCAAAGGATGGAAGCAACGCAAGTGTCCATCAACTGGTGAGTGGATAAACAAAATGTGGTATATACATACAATGGAATATTTTTCACCTGTAAAAAGGAATGACGTCCTAATACATGCAACAGCATGGATGAACTTTGAAGACAATATGTTGAGTGAAATAAGCCAAACACAAAAGGACAAACATTGTATGATCTCACTGGTTTGAAATAATTAGAATAAGCAAAATCACAGAGCCAGAATTTAGAATATAGGTTACCAGGGGATGAGGTGAAGTTAGGGAATAAGACGTTAAGGCTCAAAATGTACAGGGTTCCTGTTTAGAATGATGGAATTGTTTTGGTAATGATAGTGGTGATGGTAGCACAACATTGTGAACATAATTAGCAGCACTAAAATATATATCTGAATGTGATTAAAAAGGAGAATGTTAGAATATATACATGGTAACAGAATAAAATTTTAAAAACTATCCATGGAACTGCATAAACTGCAAACCTTAAGTTAAACCATGGACTTCAATTAATAGTACAATTATAAAAATATACCCTTCTCAATTGTTACAAAGTTCTACACCAATAATAGGGTGGGACATGGAAATCTTATATTTTATGCATGATTCTTCTGTAACTCACAACTTCTTGGGGGAAAAAAAAAGGAAATGGAAATAACCGAAAATTGAGTAAAACAATTGCTACCAAAAAAAGGTACTGTTTTATGAGTAGACTTAGGACAGTTCTTTCCATATCAGTTTGATCCATCAAAAGCCTATTCAGCTCCTATTATGTTCCAGGACTATGCCAGGTCTAGGAATATAAAGATAAAGAAGACAAAGTACCTTTCTGGAAGGAGCACACAGATTAATAGATAAAGGAGATCCGTGTAAATTACAATAAGGTACACTATAGAAATTAGATACAAGGACTGTGGGAATATGGCCGACGGGGTAGACAGATAAAGTTTAGCTCTTACTAAAACAACTGAGAGGGAGTCTAGGTCTTCCTTGGCAACCTGCTTAGGGGTACAAAAGACCAGGACACAACTTCACAACTAATAGAAGTGTAGGGACAGAAAGGAGGAAGTCAAAAACTGAATTATTGATCCTCCCGGCTGCCGAGAAGGTCTCCCCTCCCCCATCCCTGAGATATCAGGTGTGGATAAAACTCCTGACAAATAGTATCTGAATAAGAGGAGAATAGACTTCTTCCTCCCTGCCAGCACCTCTAGATACATATATATGGGGGGCAGGGGGGGGGATGCTCTGGATCATCTAGGAGGGTGCTAGAAAGAAAAGGAAGCCACGAAAAATCGTGAGTTTCTCTTTTTTTTTTTTGTTTTTGTTTTTGTTTTTGTTTTTGTTTTTTTAGGAGGTGCTGGGATTGAACCCCAGGACCTTGTGACCTGGTACATGGGAAGCAGGCGCTCAACCACTTGAGCTAACCTCCGCTCTCCTGCCTGTGGTTGGAAGTGGTGCTTACACCCTGCCCTCAGGACAAATAGCCTAAGTGGAGCCACTGGCTTCCTTCTCCAAAAGGAGTGTACCGGCAACCTTGAGGTTGGAGAAGGTGGAGAGTGGTCTCTTTGAGGTTATTTTAGCCACTCGAGCCCACCTTGGTTGTCGGAAGGGACCCTGATGCGACAGAGATTGGGGAGGGAGATCTCCTCAGGCAGGCTGCCATGCTCAGCAGCCTAGGTAAAGAGAGGAATTACATCAGAGAGAAGACAAGCACTTCCCCAGGCAGGCTGCCACACCAAGCAGCCTAGGTAAAGAGAATAGGGGCTGATAGGCTTCTGAAAAGCCTTGCTAACCTAAGAAGGCACATGAGTCCAGCAGAAGAGCCCCTGCCTAGTATATACAACATCCTTGGTTCAATCCTCAGCTTCTCTTTGAGAAGCGATACAAGGTTATTAAGCACCCAGTGAAACTTTATGACAGGGAACATATTGACATCCTCTTTGTATTAGCTTTTATTGGATCTCGTATTTTTTTTTAAAAAAAAAAAAAGATTCCTGTCTTACTTTCCTTATTTTACTCACTAAAAGCTGGCTTAAAACCTGCAGAGGACAGACTGCAGGGTGATTGATTGTTGAATAGTAACAGCCTGAGAAGATCACCAGGGGTCCAAGGGAAAAGGCTGTTTTTCCATGTTTATCTTGGCTTTTTTATCTTTTTCCTGCCTTCTTCCTCTTTTTTTTTAAAAACAAAACAAAACCAGTAGCTGCTATCTTGATTTCTTGTTGTTGTGTTCCCCCTTCCTTTGTTTCTCTGTTTGTGTGTTAGTCTTTTCTCTCTTTCATTTGTTTCTCAATTTTCTCTACCTATGCTATATCTTTTCCCTTTTTCATCCTTATGTTTTTCTGTTTTCTTTTGTTGTTCTTTCATTCCACATCTTTAGGCTTCATTTTCAATTTTTCTTGTACTCATTTCTCTCTCTCTCTCCTACTTTCTCTGTGTTTTATTTTCTCTTTTTTTAAATTTTTTTTATTTCTTTCCTTCTCCCTTCTACTTTTTCTTTTCCCCTTTTCTCATCATTCTGGACTTTTAAATCATTCTATATTTTTCTCCATTCTGTTTCATGTTTCATTGTTTCTGTTCCACTTTTCTAATCTTATTCTTCTGTACTTCTTACTCAAGTTAATTATTCAATTGCCTACATCCTATACAGTCCCTCTCCTACCTTTTACTATTATCACTACTATTACTCATTATCTCTTACTAGCTCTTCCTATTTCTCTGGTACTAACATTTTTTCCAAGGGAATATAGACAATGGCAAAGAAATAGAATAAGAGGAATGAAGTATCAAAGTGAAACCTTACCACACTCAAAAACAACTAAATAAAACCATAGAGCAAAGAGAGAATCCAATCAACTGAATAAACACACCAAGATAAACAGAAGACTAGATACCAACAAAAAAAATACAAACCACACTAAGAAACAGGAAGACATGGCCCAGTCTAATGAACAAACAAAAAACCGAGAGGAGATGCAGAACATGGAACAACTAATCAGAGCTGTCCAAACAAATATTATGAATCAACTTAATGAAGTGTAGGAAGAGATTAAGGATATTAAGAAGACACTGGGAGAACATACTGAAGAAATTGTAAACATACATAAAAAGATAACGTATATGATGGTGATGAATGGCATAATCCTAGAAATTGAAAACACAATGGAAGCACACAACAGCAGATTTGAACAGGCAGAGGAATGAATTAGCAATGCTGAAGACAGTATATCTGAAATCAAACAGATAATAGAACAGATACATAAAAAGATAGAAAAAATCCAGCGGGGACTCAGGGACTTGAACAACAACACTATATGCACAAACATATGCATTATACGCATCCCAGAGGGAGAAAAGAAGGGAAAGGGGACAGCAGGAGTGTTGGAGGAAATAATGGCTGAAAAATTCCCAACCTTATTAAAGGAGATGGATGTACATATCCAAGAAGCGCAGCACACCCCAAACAGAATAAATCCCAACAGGCTTACTACAAGATGTACACTTGTCAAATTGTCCAATGCTCAAGACAAAGAGAAAATACTGAAAACAGCAAGAGAAAAGAGAACCATCACATGCAAGGGAAGCTCAAATAAGATTAAGTGCTGATTTCTCAACCAAAACAATGGAGGCAAGAAGGCAGTGGTATGACATAGTTAAGGTGCTAAAAGAAAACTTCCAGCCCAGAACTCTCTATCCAGCAATACTGACATTCAAAAATGAGGGAGAGTTCAAAATATTCACAGACAAGCAGAATCTGAGAGTATGTCAATAAGAAACCTGCATTTCAAGAAATACTAAAGGGAGTCCTGCAAATTAAAAGGAAAAAAACAGGAGAAAGAGAGTTGGAGGAGAGTGTAATAACAACTAAAAAGACAAAAAGAGTAATAAAAACAATATATGATATACATAAACCCAAAGAAAATATGGCTAATCTAAGTAATACTATGGCAATAATAACATTGAATGTTAATGGACTAAACTTACCAATCAAGAGACATAGACTGGGAAGCGGCTGTGGCTCAATCAGTAGGGCTCCCGTTTACCATATGGGAGGCCCCGGGTTCGGTTCCCAGGGCCTCCTGGTGAAGGCAAGCCCGCCCGCACGGCGTGGTTAGCTGACCCAGTGAGCACAAGCAGCAAGGGGGGGATAAATGAATGAATAAATAAATAAATAAATAAATAAATAAATAAATAAATAAATAAATAAAAGAGACATAGACTGGCAGAATGGATAAGGAAATATGACCCATCTATATGCTGTCTACAGAAAATCCACCTTAGACCCAGGGATTCAAGAAGGCTGAAAGTCAATGGTTGGAAAATATTTTTACAAGCAAACAATAACTAAAAAAGGGCAGGAGTAGCTATACTAATATCAGACAAAATAGACTTTAAAAGCAAAACTATTGTAAGAGACAAAGATGGACACTATTTATTAATAAAAGGGGTAATCTTTCAAGAAGAAAAAACAATCATAAACATTTATGTACTATATTAGTCAGCCAAATAGGTACTGAAGCAAAATACCCAAAATCTGTTGACTTTTATAAAGGATATTTATTTAGAGTAGAAGCTTACAGTTACCATGCCATAAAGTGTAAGTTACCAAAGTCTGTTGCCACATGTTGGAGCAAAATGGCTGCTGACGTCTGTGAGGGTTCAGGCTTCCTGGATTCCTCTCTTCCCAGGGCTGACTTCTCTCTGGGCTCAGTTCCTCTGCTATGTCCACAAGGCCAGCTGTAGACTATCAGGCGAATGACATGTTTCTTTTCCCAGGGCCTTTTCTCTTTCCTCATGACCAAACTCTTCTGTGTGCTTACTTCCTGGGGATCCAGCTCAAAAACTCCACATCAGAACTCCAACTATGTCCTTTGCCATGTGTTTTATCTGTGAGTTCCCACCCACCAAGGGGCAGGGACTCAATACCTTTTTGACATGGCCCAATCAAAATCCTAATCAAAATTTAATCACCCAGGTATAGACCAGTTTACAAACATAATCCAATATCTATTTTTGGAATTCATAAAAATGCCAAACTGCTACATGCACCTAACCAGGGCACTTCAAAATACGTGAAGCAAACATTGGAAAAACTAAGTGGAGAAATAGATGCCTCTACAATTATAATGGGGGACTTTAATATACCCTTATTACCATTAGACAGAACATCTTGACAGAGAATCAATAAAGAAACAAACTTTGAATAATACATTAGAGGATCTTGACCTAATAGATATATACAGAACACTACACCCAAATGCAGTGGGATATACATTCTTCTCGAGTACACATGGATCATTCTACAACATAGACCACATGGTAGGCCACAGAACAACTCTTGATTAATTCAGAAAGATTGAAATTATATAAAATAATTTCTCTGACCACAATGGAATGAAGCTGAAAATCAGTAAGGGCCAGAGAACCAGATTAGGCAAAAAGATATGGAAGTTAAACAACACATTCTTAGACAAACAGTGGATTAAGGAAGAAATCACAAAAGAAATCAGTAACTACCTTGAAATAAGTGATAATGACAACACAACATATCAAAACCTATGGTATGTAGCAAAAGTAGTACTGAGAGGGAAATTCATAGCCATAAAAGCATATATCAAAAAAGAAGAAAGAGCTAAATCAAAGACTTAACTGCATGCATCAAGGAATTAGAAAAAGAACAACAAACTAACCCTAAAGGAAGTAGAAATAAGGAAATAACAAGGATTAGAGCAGAACTAAATGAAATTGAAAATAAGAAAGCAATAGAAAAAATAAACAAAACCAAAGGCTTGTTCTTTGAGAAGATCAATAAAATGGACAAGCCACTAGCTAGGCTAACAAAGAAAAAAGAGAGAAGATGCAAATACACAAGATAAGAAATGAGGAAGGGGATATCACAGAAATTTTCTCACAGAAATAAAGAATATCATAAGAGGGTACTTTAAAAACTTATATGCCAACAAGATGGACGATTTAGAGGAAATGGACAAATTCCTATAAACAAACAAGCAGCCTACATTGATGAAAGAAGAAATTGATGAGGTCAACAGACCAATCATAAGTAGTGAGATAGAATCGGTCATCAAAAACCTCACAACTAAGAAGAGTCCAGGACCAGATGGCTTCACAGGTAAATTCTACCAAACATTCCAGAAAGAACTAACACCAATCCTGCTTAAGCTCTTCCAAAAAGTAGAAGTGGAAGGAACATTGCCTAACACATTCTATGATGCCAACATCACCCTAATATCAAAGCCAAAGAAAGATACTACAAGAAAGTAAAACTACAGACCAATCCTCTAGTGAACTTAGATCTACATCAACAAAATACTTGCTAATTGTATTCAAAAACACAGCAAATGAATTATACAGCATAACCAAGTGGATGGTTCAATATAAGAAAATCAATCAATGTTATACACCACATAAACAGATTGAAAGAAAAAAAAATCACAATATCATCTCTATAGATGCAGAAAAAGCATTCAACAAAATACAACACTGTTTCCTTATGAAAACACTACAAAAGATAGGGATAGAAGGAAACTTCCTCAACATAATAAAGGGTATATATGAAAAACCCACAGCAAACACCATATACATTGGTGAAATCCTAAAAGCTTTCTCTCTAAGATCAGGAACTAGACAAGGATGCCCACTATCACCACTCCTATTTAACATTGTGTTAGAAGTACTTGTTCAAGCACTTAGGCAAGAAAAAGATATAAAAGACATCCAAATTGGAAATGAAGAAGTAAAAACTTCAATATTTACAGATGACATGATCCTAAACATAGAAAGCCCAGAGAAATCTACAACAAAGCTTCTAGAGCTTATAAATGAACTCAGCAAAGTTGCAGGTTAAAAGATCAAGGCACAAAAATCAGTAGCATTTCTATACACCAATAATGAGCAATCTGAGCAATCTGAGGAGGAAATCAGGAAAAAAAATACCATTTACAATAGCAACTAAAAAAATCAAATACCTAGGAATAAATTTAACTAAAGATGTAAATGACATATGGAGAAAACCACACAACACTGTTAAAGGAAATCAAAGAAGACTTAAATAAATGGAAGAATATTTCCTGTTCATGGATAGAAAGACTAAACATCATTAAGTCTTCTTACCCAAACTGATATACAGATTTACTGATATACAGATTTAACACAATCCCAATAAATCAACACAGCATTTTTAACTGAATTGGCAAAACTAATTATGAAATTTATTGGGAAAGGCAAGAGGTCCAGAGTAGCCAAAGACATATTGAAAAAGAAAAATGAAATAGGAAGAATCACAGTACCTGACTTTAAAACATACTACAAAGCTACAGTGGCCAAAACTGCATGGTATTGGCACGAGGATAGACAGACTGACCAATGGAACTGAATCAAGAGTTCTGATATAGATCCTCACATATACAGTCATCTGATATTCAAAAAGGCTATCAAAGTCACTCAACTGGGAGAAAATGGCCTCTTCAAAAAAATAGTGCTTGGAGAACTGGATATCCATATCCAAAAAAATAAGAGAGGGAAGCAGATGTGGCTCAAGCGATTGGGCTCCCATCTACCATATAGGACATCCAGGGTTAGATTCCCAAGGCCTCCTGCTGAAGGCAAGCTGGTCCAAGTGGAGAGCTGACCCATGCAGTGTGCTCGCACACGTGGAGTGCTGGTCTGTGCAGGAGTGCTGGCCCTCACAGGAATGGTGGCCTGAGCGGAAAGCTGGTACAAAAAGATGATGCAACAAAAAGAGGAACAGAGGGGAGACAATAAGAGACACAGCGGATCAGGGAGCTGAGGTGGCGCAAGCAATTAAGGTCCTCTCTCCTACTCTGGAAGGTCCCAGGATCGATCCCTGGTGCTGCCTAAAGAGAAGACAAGCAGACACAAAAGAACACACAGCAAATGGACACAGAGAGCTGAAAGTGAGTGCAAAAACAATGGGGGAGGGGAATAAATAAATAAATTAAAAAAAAAAAAAAAGAATGAAAGTGGAACACCATCTCACACCTTATACAAAAATTAACTCAAGATGAATCAAAGATCTAAATATAAGAGCCAAGATCATAAATCCTTGCAAGATAATGTAGGGAAACATCTACAGGACCTTGTAATAGGAAATGATTTTGTGAACTTCACACTCAAAGCATGAGCAACTAAAGAAAGAAGAGAGAAACGGGACTTCCTCAAAATTAAAAACTTTTTCACCTCAAAGGAGTGTGTCGAGAAAATGAAAAGGCAGCCTACCCAATGGGAGAAAATATTTGGTAGCCATATATCTAATAGGAGACTATTATCAATCAAATATAAAGAAACCCCATACCTTGAAAATAAAGACAAACAATCCATTTGAAAAATGGGCAAGTGATTTGTACAGACACTTCTCCAAAGAAGAAATGCAAATGGCTAAAAAGCACATGAAAAGATGCTCAACATCACTAGCTATTAGGGAAATGCAAATCAAAACTACAGTGAGATATCATCTTAAACCCCTTAGACTGGTGGCTATTAAAAAAACAGAGGACTACAAGTGTTGGAGAGGATGCAGAGGAATGGGAAGTCTCATCCACTGCTGGTGGGAATGTAGAATGGTGAAGCCATTGTAGAGGACAGTTTGGTGGTTCCTCAAAAACTAACTATAGATTTGCCATATGATCCAGCAATTCCACTGCTGGGTATATATCCAGAAGCATTGAAAGCAAGGACACGAACAAATAAATGCACACCAATGTTCATAAGGGCATTATTAACCCAATAATAATTGGAATCAACCCAAATGCCCATCAACTGATGAATGGATAAACAAAATGTGGTATGTACATACAATGGAATATTACTCAGCAGTAAGAAGTAATACAATACTAACACATGGGACAACAAGAATGAACCTTGAGGACCTTATGTTGAGTGAAGCAAGCCAGGCATTGAAGGACAAATATTACATGACCTCACTGATATGAATTAAGCAAACTGAGCAGACTCACAGAGCTAGAGTCTGGAAGGTAGGTTTATAGGAAATAGAAAGGGAGAAGAAGATTGTGAGCCAACGCCCATACAGGCAAAATCTATGACAATGTGGAAGCGTGTAGTTGTGCAGTGAAGGGACATGACAGAGGTATAGTGATAATATTGGGTTGGGTGGCTCAGGTTTGACAGGGGGACAGGGTGAGGAGGATGGGCTGGATGGTCCATGAAACTGGGGGGACGGTTAGGGGAGGGAGCAGGTGAACACTAGGGATTGGTGGGTACATGGTTGAAATGACAGTATTAGGAATGCTTATTTGGCAATATAACAAGGAAGGGTTACTGGTTTAGGGTGTTGGATGGGGGGCATTCTGTCCAGGGCACACCTGGGACAGACTTCTAGGGAGTGTGTGAGTGATCATTTTGTCATAGTGTGTTGCATCAGTGGGTAGACACCCACATAATGAGCAGGAAGGTGTTGGACTCCCATCCTAGGGAGGCCTGCTATGTTCTCAAACAGAGGAACAGGAATCACTCAAGAGCATCGGCGGTGCTTAATAGGGGAGGACAGACCAGTGTGTCAAGCCCTCAGTGAAGATGCAAGTAACCGTGAACCTTTTCCTTCAAGGAGTGAAGACTGGTGGTCACCATGGACCTGAAGGGGAGGTGGAGGGAGGAATAAAATAGATGGAACAGGGGGCATTTTAGGGGTGATGAAAGTGTTCTGCATGATCTTGCAAAGATGGATAGAGGACACGTTAAATTTTATCAGATCTTATAAAAGTATATGGTCCAAAATATAAACCATAATGTGAACCATTGATGATGGTTAGTAGCTGTTTCAATATTTGTGCATCAATTGTAACAAATGTACCATTCACATATAAAATGTAATTGATGGGGGAAAGGAGAAAAAGGGGGAAGATGTTGGGTATATGGGAATCCCCTGTACTCTATATGTGACTCTACTGTGACCTAAAACTTCTATGAAGAAAAAAATGGGGAAAAAAAGAAAGACACTGGGGGAATAAATGGAAGAAAATGTCACTGCACATACATACAACAGTCTTACAGTGATGAAAGGTAAATTGTCAAAAAAAAAAAAATTTTTTTTTCTTCAAATATTTTTTCATTATTTTTCAATATTCAAAGTTTTAAAAATATTATTCTATTTTTACTTTTTGTTAATTTTTTCTGTATTTTACTTCTTAGGTATAAAACTATCAGTACTATTTCATTTTCTTATTAATTGTATGTGGCTATTTTATTGGCTCCATTCTTGAAGATGTTTTAGATCACAGAAGGGTTACAACTGTGGCAGGAGAGGATCATTGGCGTGACGTGTCAGTGAGAGGGGATACATGGGAGGAAGTTTACCTGGGTATACATATAAGGCATATAAATTTGTTCAAATGTTCATGGGGCATTGTCACAGTGGGTTGAGATTCACACAATAACAAAAAGAATATCAAATTCCCATCCAGGGAAGCTCTGCCACATTCTCCAATAGAACAACAAGAATGCCCCAGATACAGGGACAATGACTCATGAAGGAGGATGGGCCATTGAAAGACCCTTGATATTGATGACTATGCTTATGAGTCTTTGCTCTTGAAATTGAAACTTAGCCTAGTGATGTAGAGTGCCTAAGGGTTACCAACGGGAAGCCTCCTCGTTGCTCAAATGTGGCCTTTCTCTAAGCTGAACTCAGCATATAAAAGCAATAACATCCTCCCAGTGTGGGACATGACTCCTGGGGATGAGTCTCCCTCGCATCGAGGGATTGCTACCAAGTACCAACAAGCGATGCATCTGGAGGAAAACAAAACAAAACACCTTGACCTAAAGGGGGAAAAGCTAAAGACAAATGAGTTTGTTTGGCTAAAAGACTTAAAAGTGAGTCAGGGGGCCATCCCAGAGGTAGCTCTTATGCACATCTCAACAGGATCTCATTGACAGCCAAAGTAGATACAACCCTGAACAGCGAAGCTCCTCCGGGATATGGAGACATCCAGACACTATAGTCAGGGCAGACAGCTCAGGAATTTAGCCCCCTCCCAGGGGTCCCTAATCTGGTATTTTATGCTCCCCAGTGTGACTGAGTTAGACTCAGCAGTGGTTTCCCTATGCATGACTCTTCTGTCCTTCTACTTGAACCTATAATTAGTACTAGAGTTGGTAGGTGTACATCCAAGAGACTTAAATCTTTGGGCTGTCCATGTGCCAGCTGAGCCCTGAATCTCAATGGAGTTGCAACACCAGTCTCCAGTTCAATGGACTCACCCAGGACAACTAAGGGGGAGGAGATGACGGACAAACTACATATCAAGGAACTGAGAGTGCCTACAATTGCAGCAAGAGAGTCCCATCCATCGGATATATGGGATTGAAGCCCCCCTCAATTAATGGTAGAGTGGGCATCACCATCCCAGGATCCTCAGGCCTGGGAAATGAGCTATGGACTAAAATAAACTTACTAGTATTCTACTATAGACTTATTGTGATTCTAGCAATGGAAGAAATACCATTGCTGTGGAGACAGTGACCCATGGCAATTCTGGGGTTAGGGAGAGGGAAAAGCAAGTGCAATAGGGGGGCATTTTCAGGACTTAGGAGTCATCCTGAATGACATTACAATGACAGATATAGGCCATTACATATCCAGCCATAACCTTCAGAGTTGAATAGGAAAGAGTGTAAACTACAATGTAAACCATAATCCATGCTTAGTGGCAATGCTCTAAAATGCGTTTATCAATTGCAATGAATGTACCACACTGATGAAAGATGTTGCTAATGTGGGAAAATGTGGGAGGTGTGGTTAGTGGGACATATGGGAATCCCCTATATATTCTCTGTAGCATTTATGTAATTGAAGTATCTGTTAAAAAAAAATTTTTTTTAAGTGAAGAAAAAAAAAAAGAAATCAGGTACAAATAGAATAATGTGCAAAGTATAGAAGTAGACAATATCATTTTTAAATTACAAATTTTAATTTGGAATTTTCAGCTTTTTACAAAAAAGATTATAAATAAGAGTAATAATATGTTACAGATATTTTACTGACCAGCTCCTGAGAAAATCCCCAAGAATTATAAATTCTAACTTGTAAAATGCCTTATTGATAGGAGACAGTTTTATTTCCCTATTACCCAACACCCTGCATTCCTTTGCAAAAATAACCCTCCCCCCCCAAAAAAAAAGAAAACCCCACACATTTAGGATTGGATGGACCTTGAGAGGTTATCTCCATTCTTCCGCACCACTAGCTCATCCTCTGTCCTAACATACCAGACAGATTAGAAAATATTCTACTTTTGTAGGCAGCCAGAGAACAAGATTTCACAATATCACTTATGAGTCCTTTCCAAAGTATAATAGCCACTGGATCAGCCAGCTTTCTCCCATGTTATCTAAGGCGCCAGTTTTTATTTTGGTCTTTCTAGAAAAGGAAGGTCTAGGCTAGTGACAATCACACACACACATACACATACAGATTATGAAGTGTAGAGGTTGAAATGTCTTCAGCAACCTCAAAGCTTTGCTCACAAGCTTTGACCTCAGCCATCCTAACCCCTGCTGCACTCACCTTCACCTGCAGAACACTGCCTCATATCCTTAAATCAGTGCATTAAAAAAATGATGCCTAAAAAAAGTGTTAGAATTTACACTAGGAATTTTTCACATAGAGTATTCCTTGTAATTCCTACAATCCAACAGGTTAAAAATTATCAGATCTATTCTTTGGAGAGTATCTTCCTATTTTATGGAGGATGTCTTTCTTCATAGCATAGCTATAATAATTTCTTTTGGTGAATAAGATTAATAACATTATTTCACACAACTTTATTGTCCCCAAAAACAAATATGCCAAAGACTTTTCATCCTGAAAAGTCATACATCGTCACAATGATGATAAAGAAGGAAACTTAACATTATCTAGTTCCAAATTTGGAAATTCTTCCCGGTGCTCATTTTCCCAGGTGAACTCCTGGCAACAAGCATTCTTCTCCTTCCTCCATTAAAGGCCAATCTGTCTTTTTGCTGTTTGAGGCAAAAATAAACCCAGCACCCTAGTTGGTTCTTGAATAGGATCTGCAGGGTGTGCACCATAATTTATTTCTCAATGGTTTATATAAAATTCTTAAAATATGTATTAATATGTTTAATTTAAAATTTTAAATAAAGTCAGGCCTTTTCTGACAGAAACCTAGTCCAACTTGGTTAATTAATTGGGACATAAAAATTTACTCTGTAACAACACATTGGCCGGGTGGGGGGAGGGGTTGATTCTGCTCTCAGAGCGGAGACCCGGGATGGAGTGGGCCAAGACTGTGGCCAGGCGAGATGACGGGTGTGTCCTTTGCCGGCAGAAAACCCAGTAGCGCATGTCCCTCCGGACCGGAAAGCCCAAAAGGACCTCAAGATGCAAAGCACTGGAAGCGAGGAAGGCGCTGTCTGGGCTGCTGGGCCGGCCCTGCTTCCAGGCGGGCGTCCCCAGGAGCCCGCTTAACGGAACAGTGCAGTCCCCAGCGGGTTGCAGGGCGACCTCAGGGACTCGGGGCTCGTGGGGGGCGGGGCAGGGAGTACAGCGTGAGACATCCCTGAGAACATCTTGCAGGGACAGGTGCCTGCCGGGTTTTCAGCAGGAGGAGTGACTTTGAGTCATTGGGAGGCTCCGCATGTATACAATGTGACAATCAAGCCTCTCTGGTCTGTCTGTCCCCAGTTCCTCCTGGATGATGCGCACAGCACTTTCCTGGTGTTCAGGGGTCTCCAAAGCAGCTCCCTCAGATGACTTCTACACTTTCGCCTAAATTTTGCGAGAGCTGCACCTTGCCGGAGCTACTCCAACGCCGTTTTGGATGGATACCATTTTGACAAAGAACAGAGTGGGGAAGACTCACACTTCCTGACTTTAAAGCTTATTACAAACCTACTGGTGGTCAAAACAGCACAGCAAGGTACTGGCAGAAGGATAGATATATAGACCAATGGAATTGAATTGAGAGTTCAGGAATGGAGCCTCACAGCTATAGCCTTTTGACAAGGCGGCCAAGTCCACTTCAATTGGGAAAGAATAGTTTCTTCAACAAATTTTGGTGCTGGGAGAACTGGATATCCATATGCTAAAAATGAAGAGGGACCCCTAGTTCACACCGTATATAAAAATTAACTCAAAATGGATCAAAAACCTAAATATAAGAACCAGGACTATAAACTCCTAGAAGACAATATAGGGAAGCATCTTCAGGATCTTGTGTTATCAATGGTTCCTTAGATTTTACATTCAAAGCATAAGAAACAAAAGAAAAAAATTCAAATGGGACCCCATCAAAATGAAAAATGTTTGTGCCTCAAAGGACTTTATCATGAAAGTGAAAAGACAACCTATTCAGTGGGAGAAAATATTTGGAAACTACATATCTGATAAGGGTTTGATATCCAGAATAAATAAAGAAATCCTACAACTCAACACTAAAAAGACAAACACAATTTAAAAATGGGCAAAGCACTTGAATACACATTTCTCCAAAGAGGAAATACAAATGGCCAAAAAGCGCATGACAAGTGCTCAACATCATTAGCTATTTGGGAAATGCAGAACAAAACCACAGTGAGATGCCTTTTCACATCCACTAGAACAGCTACTATTAAAAAAAAAAAAAACAATAAAAAAAAAAACAGAAAATCACAAGTGTTGGAGATGATGTGCAGAAATAGGAACACTCATTCAGTGCTAGTAAGAATGTAAAATGGTGCAGCTACTGCGGAAGGCAGTTTGGCAGTTCCTCAGTTAAGTATAGAGTTGCCTTATAACATGGCAATCCCACTTCTAGGTATGTACCCAAAAGAGTTGAAAACATGGACATGAACAAATAATTGCAACAAATAAGTGTTCATAGTGGTATTATTCATAATTGCCAAAAGAGGGAAGCAACCCAAGTGTCCATCAACAGATGAATGGATTAATAACATGTGGTATATACATACAGTGGAATATTAAGTGCCATAAAAAGGTATGAAGTTCTGATACATGCAACAACATGGATGAACCTTGAAGACATCATGCTGAGTGAAATGAGCCAGATACAAAAGGACAAATATTGTAAGATCTCTTTGACATGAAATAATTAGAATAAGCAAACTTATAGAGTCAGAATCTAGGATTAGGTTACCAGGGGTTAGGTTAGGGGTAGGGAATGGGGAGTTAATACTTAAATTGTACGGAGTTTCTTTTGGGGGTGATTATAAAGTTTTGGTAACAGATGGTGGTGATTGTAGCATAATATCGTGAATATAATGAACAATACTGAATTATCTATGTGAATATGGTTAAAAGGGGCTGTATATATGTCACTGGAATAAATTTTTTAAATTATGATATATAATTTTTAAAAGGTAAACATGGACTTACGAATCTTGTTAGAGGAAGATTTATTGAACATGGCCAAGCCATGAACCAATGAACCAAGCCAAGTAGGCAAAGATTGATAAATATAAATGCATTAAAATAAAAAATTTCTATAAACAAAACAAAACAAAAAAACACCAACAAAATGTAAAGACAAGTCACACACCGGGAGAAGATATTTGCGAGGCTTGTGTTGTTGCTTCCAGAAGAACTGATGTCCAGAATGTTCTAACACTCTGCGAGTTGCTAGCTAATGCTGCACCAGCACTGCCTAGGACAGATGCCCTGAGTGGAGTCAAGGTCAACAGATCAAATGGGACAACGGAGTGTACTGGCAGTGCCCGGAAAGAAAAACGGAATGGCCAACAAGCCAGAAAAGATGCCTAGTCTCATTGCTGAAAGGGAAAATTCAAAATAAGAACGAGAAGTTTGCCCCGCCCCCATCATTCCCCCGCCCCCGGCCTCGTGTAGATCATGCGGCCAGTGGCGGTCCTGACTACCGAGGAAACGGTAGCCTAGGAGAGTAGGCCGTTAAGTGACACTGAGTCTCCCTCACCCATCTGCTCTCTGAGAAAGAAACACGTCCCCCGCAGCTTGAGGGGGTGGGGAAGGGGTAGTGAACTTGGATCCACCCTGGGAGTGGGGGAGTGGAAGTTCCCGCCCCGGACAGCAGCGAGGCGGCAGTCACAGTTAATTATGGAAGATTCCCACAAGAGTAACCCTTCAGAGATAGCACCTCAACCAAGTTCAGCAGTTCAGGGAGCTCATATCTCTCATATTGCTCAACAGGTATCGTCCCTATCAGAAAGTGAGGAGTCTCAGGATTCATCTGACAGCATAGGCTCCTCACAGAAAAACCACGGGATTCTAGCACGCGCCCATCTTACAGAAAGATTTTGAAAGTCCTATCTTCTGAAGATACACGGGGCAGAAAAGGAGACGGAGAAAACCCTGGAGTCTCTACTGTCACTTCTATGTCTGTTCCAACTCCCATCTATCAGACTAGCACCGGCCATTACATTGCCATTGCCCCAAATGGAGCCTTACAGCTGGCCAGTCCAGGCACAGATGGAGTACAGGGGCTTCAGACGTTAACCATGACAAATTCAGGCAGTACTCAGCAAAGTACAACAATTCTCCAGTATGCTCAGACCTCTGATGGACAATAAATACTTGTGCCCAGCAACCAGGTGGTTGTACAGACAGCATCAGGAGACATGCAGACATATCAGATCCGTACCACACCTACAGCTGCTTCACTCCCACAAACTGTGGTGATGATATTGCCTGTGAATCTTACATCTCAGACAACCAAGACAGATGACCCCCAATTAAAAAGAGAAATAAGGTCAATGAAAAACAGGCTGCTCGAGAATGTCGCAGAAAGAAGAAAGAATATGTGAAATGCCTGGAAAATCGAGTTGCAGTCCTGGAAAATCAGAAAACAAAACTCTAATAGAAGAGTTTAAAACTTTGAAGGATCTTATTCTCATAAAAGTGTTTGATTTTTAGGAAAGAAATATTTTTGTGGACTTGCCTAAAAGCTAGATGGATTTCTTTTCTCTTTAAAGGAGTTTTTTAAAAATTAAAAGGTAAAAAACAAATGAAGTTTTTTATTTAGGCTTTTGCAACTCAAAGGTAAATATCTTATGCAAGAGATCTGGTGAGAGGATAAAGTGGGAAATGACCTCAGGGAATCTACTGGCACAACTGGAAGCTTTAAAAATTAAACAGATGGAGAAACAGGAAGTGGCCTTCCAACAATTTAAATTTTCTAATTAACAGTAGCTGTCAATAATCCAAAAATGGGAGATAAAATGAAAATTTGGTAAAATGAATATTTTTAATATATTCATTTACTCTGTAAGTTTGCATTTCTTACTGTTTCCTGAAATTTATCTTTTTTCAATTATGTGTGTGTGTGCATGTGTATATGGATTCTTTTTTCTGCCAATAGATTCTAAATTATAAATGTAAAAAGAATACTAATACATAACTATTTAAATTATGTATCCTGATTATATATACTTGTTCTAGTGACATGTCTTTTAAATGGGATTTTAAAAGTTTATTGGATTTAAAAGGATTTATGAGAATGAGATAGTTATTTTTGAGGCCTTGTCCTAAAAGGCATCTAAGGTACATGGATGGAGTTGTGGTGACTTTGTAACATTTTATTAGCATGGTAGAGAACTATTTAAAAATTTGACCTTTTTAACTGTTTAAAAGTTTGATACTTTTAAATAGCTTTTTTTTCCTTTCTTTTTTTTTTTTTTAGTACTCTGGGAATGGTGATTTTCTACAAATATATAAAAATTGTGTTTTGATCATATGTTCTATATGCAGTTGATTGTACATTACTTATTTTGTTTTGCTTCAATAGAATGGAATGTTTACAGGTCCTTAAAATGATATTAGAGGATTTTTTTAAACTTCTGAAGATGCCTACCAAAGTTTTTCCAAGAGGATTTTATAATCGATTTAATGTAGGGTTTATCAGATTCTAAAATAGTATAGTTATTAGGGCAATTTTGTTAGACACTATTTTGTATGTAGTGAATGGTACCTTTATAAGAAAAGTGACTGCCAATATATTTTTATAGCTAATCTTTATAAATTCTAATGTGGAGTTTTTAATGATTATTTTAAATGTTTATATAGTTTTAGTAAAAAAAAATTTTTTGCATCTCAAAGTATCATTTTTATATTATGGGAAGTAAAGTTTT
>JAKSZT010054466.1:10163246-10296781 GCA_026826555.1 Tolypeutes matacus | reverse complement strand
GGTAATCTAAGCACCTCTTAAAATATATGTGTATATATATATATATATATATAAATAACATTTTTGTAAGCAAATACACATATATGCATATATATTTATATATCATTTTGCAAATGTTTGTATGTATTGTGAGAATTTTGATTTTTACCCATAATAAAAAAAAAAAAATTTTTTTTGAAGGGTATATATATATCATCAGATTCCTGAAATTTTAGAAGTGTTAGAGTTTTCTTTGGGGATAGAAACTTTTAGATTCTGAAAAGTTGTGTCTTCACAGACAGATTTGCATATTTTGTAGTACAATTAATGAGCTATAGAATATTTTCCTCTAGAAATGAAAGATTTCTTATTATTACACCAGTGTGGAGACTTTCTGATTACAAGTATATTTTTGAAAATCTTTTCTAGTACAATGAGTGTGTTATTTCTATGTCAATAATGATACCAACTAATGTGATAAAGAGCCTTTTTTTTACTGAATGACAATTTCAGAAATTCTCACTTGTTATAAGATAAAATATATATGTGTGTATATAAAAACAGTGCTACAATATGCAATATATCTTGCATGTTATATGTTATATATCAAGTATATTATTACATATTATATAATATATAGCATAGTGTATTATATATATAATACAGATAATTATATATAATAAAATACTTACTTGACAAAAAAAAAAAGATAGCATTATGATCCCTGACTGCCTAACTACCAGAATCCTATCATAGCTACCTCTTTCCTGAGGTTCCCAGTAGAATTTTAAACATTAGGGATAATAACAACAATAACAAAAAGGCAATGTAAAACTATATTCTTAACTGAACTAGAACTTAAAAATCCAACACAGAAAAAAACTGTAGTAAATTAAGCTGAAACCTGTGGTTTTGCCTCATAATCATTCTTAATTCAAAACCCTAATATTAGGGCTGCCGATGTAGCTCAGTGGTTGAGAGCTGGCTTCCCACATGTGAGGACCCAGGTTCAATCCCTGGTCCCAGTAACCTCAAAAAAAAAAAGTTTCTTTGCTTTGGGAAACCAATGTGGCTCAAGCAATTGAGCTCTTGCCTACTACATGAGAGGTCCCAGGTTTGGTTCCTGGTGCCTCTTAAAAATGACAAGCAAGATGACACAGCAGGATGATGCAGCGAGAGACACAAGGAGGAAAACATAATGAGAGACATAACAAAGCAGGGAGTGAAGGTGGCTCAAGTGATTAGGCACCTCCCTCCCACTTGGGAGGTCCTGGGTTTGGTTCCTGGTGTGGCCTAAAAAATGAAGAAAAGCACAGAATGACAGACACAGCAAGTGCAAACAATAAGGGAGTGGAGAGAAATAAATAAATGATTTTTTAAAAAAACAAAAAACTAACATTAACAAAGGCTAGCCACATAAGAAGAGAAGAAACCAAAGTTATGAGAGTGCCTGGGATTATGCATGAATATCCAAAGTATATATACTTAAATCCAGGAAGAGAAGGAGAAGAGAAACACAAAGAGAGTTTTAAGGAGACAATTGAAAAACAAGGCCCAATTTGAATTGAAGCTAAACACGTAAGTATGATAACATGGCGCTCATTGGCCTTGACATAGATTTCTTGTCAATTTTCAATCACATGTGAATCATTCTGAATTTCATAAAACATAACAGTTCACTTATCAGATGTCATTTATTCAAAAAACTTAATAAAAACTTACTCAGCTAAAAGCCAGAGAGTAAGAAAAATGCTACAGAACAGCCTCAATTAATAACAAAGGTCCATAAGGAAAGGTTCTTAGGCTCTTGTTTTAAAGCTATTTACTCTAAGTACAAAGAACCTTGGAAAATAAGAAAATTGTAGAAAGCTAGTAAGAGATTAATTTTTTTAGCACTCTTAAGAATGAGTAAGATTATACACTATGACCAAATAGGATTTATCCCAGAAATGCAAGGGTAATTCAACATATGAAAATCAATCAATGTAATACCCTACATAGAACAAAGGAAATCATGAACCAAATAAGTGCTTAATATCCAGAATATTTAAAGAACTTTTAAAATGCAACAACAAAAAAGACAAACAACCCAATCAAAAATTAGACAAAAGACTTGAAAAGACATTTCTCCAAAGAAGATGCACACATGGCCAATAAGCATATGAAGAGATGGTCAACATAATAGCCACTAGGAAAATGCAAATCAAAACCACACTGAGATACCACTCTATACTAAAAAAAAAATATATTAGAAATCAGTTGGAGAACTTCTGGGGAAGATGGTGGAGTAGGGAGCTCCAGAACTCAGGCATTCCACCAAAGCAGCTATTAAGGAGGGAGAAACTGTCTGAAACAATTTTTCTGGGGTTCCAGGAGCCAAAGGAACACCATACTGCATCCAAGGAAGAGCATGAAGAAGAGACTAGAAGCTAGAGTAAAGAAACAGGGAGTCATCTACAGTCAAGTGATTTTTGACAAGGCATACAAGCCCTCCCAGCTGGGCCAGAAGTCTGTTCAACAAATGGTGCTGGGAGAACTGGATATCCATATCCAAAAGAAACAAGGAACACCCCTATCTCATGCCATATACAAAAAAATTAACTCAAAATGGATCAAGGGCTAAATATAAAAGTGACAACCATAAACCTCCTAGAAGAAAATGTAGGAAAACACCTTCAAGATCTTGTGGTAGGCAGTAGTTTCTTAAACCTTACACCCAAAGCATGAGCAACAAAAGAAAAAATAGACAAATGGGACTTCCTCAAAATTCAATACCTTTGCACCTCAAAGGACTTTGTCAAATGGGTGAAAAGGCAACTGACTTGGTGGGAAAAAATATTTGGCAATTCCATATTCAATAAGGGTTTAATATCCATTAAATGCAAAGAGAGCATACAACTCAACAATAAAAGACAAACAACTTGATTAAAAAATGGGCAAAAGACTTGAAAAAACAATTGTCCAAAGAAGAAATACAAATGGCAAAGAAACACATGGAAAAAAATGTCAACATCACTAGTGACTAGGGAAATACAAATCAAAACTACAATGAGATATCATTTCATACCTATTTGACTGGCCGCTATTGAAAAGTCAGAAAACTGTAAATGTTGGAGAGGATGTGGAGAAATAGGAATGTTTATTCACTGTTGGTGGGAATGTAGAATGGTACAGCCACTGTGGAGGACTGTTTGGCAGTTCCTAAGGAAGTTGAATATAGACTTGCCATGTAACCCAACAATACCATTACTAGGTATAAATTTAGAAGAACTAAGAGCAAAGACATGAAAAGACACCTGCACACTGATGTTCATAACAGCATTATTCATGATTGCCAAAAGTTGGAAAGAACCCAGGTGTCTATCAACTGATGAATGGATAAACAAATTGCCATGTATACACATGATGGAATATTATGTAGTGATAAGAAGAAATGAAGTTGTGAAGCATATGACAACATGGAAGAAACTTGAGGACATTATGTTGAGTGAAGCAAGCCAGACACAAAAGGAAAAATACTGTATAATTGCACTATTGTGAACTAAATATATTGTGTAAACTCATGGATTTAATAATTAGGATATAGGTCACCAGAAAATAGAATGAGGTTAGAGAATGGAAAGCTGAGATTTAATCTGTGCAGAGTTGTTTAAAATGTTGTTTGTAAATCTTTGGAAATGGATAAAAATGGGTAAAGGATATCATGGTGTTTGTAACTAGCAGTGCTATTGTATGGGTATGACTGTGGTTGAAAGGGAGAGTCTAAGGTCCTATATATTACTAGAAGGAAAGCTAAAAACTGTAACATGGTACTGTATATGACAGTAAAACCTCATGTAAAACAAGAATATGGGTGATATTGCATATATAAGACTGTTTTTACAAAATATAAATACAAATATACTAGAGAGAAGGAAAAAGAACAGCAGCTATGTATGCCAGGTGGAACATAGAGAGACTGAGAGGTGATCAGTTTTGTTTGTTTTTATTATTATTATTGGAATAATGAGGGTGCACTAAGAATGATTGAATTGATGGTGCACAAATATATGTTTGCACTGAATACCATTGATTGTACACTTTGGATGGATTTATGCTTTATTAATATGTACCAATAAAATTGATTCTTTAAAGAAACAGTAAGTAACATTCTCTGTATGGTGGCTGCCATTGTCCATGCCCCACTGATTCTCTGGCTAGGTGATACTGGCAGAAAGAAACATAAAACTTCTCTCCCCAGTAACAAAGGTGGGCATGGCCAAGCATTGATCATGGCTTTTGATTAGCAAATTTGGATTGCTGGGACTTGACTCTGAGCTACTGTTTCAACCCACCATTGTCAAAGGCAGCAGGAGCCATTGTTTCATCCCCACCACAGACAGGGGCAGAGGCAGTGGAGATGTAAAGACACAGTTTCTTGAAGGAAACCATCTGCTGGGCAGGCCAGAAAGCACTGCTTTGGGGAGCTGTCAAAGAGACTTTTGAGGGGGCGGATGTGGCTCAAATGGTTGGGTGTCCGTCTCCCATATGGAGGGACCTGGGTTCGATTCCCAGGACCTCCCAGTAAAAATGAAAACCAAAAAAAAAAAAAAAGAGACTTTTGACATCCTTCTTGATCTCCTCCTCAGGGCACTTTGCTGGTGGTCTGCTCCCCCTTCATTAATCCTTGGCCCTGTTTTGGCTGATAAATACTGATTTGGGAAATTCCTCTCCAGGGTGATACTCCTCCCACAATTTACCTTCCAGGCCCTCCCACAATTTACCTTCCAGGCAAAAGCAGCTGAAGACAATGTAAAGGGTGTAAAATAACTATAGAAGCAAAACAAAAACACACAAAACAGATCAAGATTCCTAGAGATACTGCTTTCCAAGGAAATGGCTGGCTGGTTCCAAGTTTAGTTAAGTCCTCACATAGAGCACTGTCCTTTGGGGATTGCTTTCTGGAAGCTTGGAATTTTCCCAACCATCAACTTCCGGTTTCTTTGTGCCCAGGAGTTCAGTTCTCAGTTTGTCCCTACCTCTAATATTTTGCTATAGGCTACAAGAAGCCAGGCCTCATTTTCCACATTTAGTTTGGAAATCTCCTCAGTTAAATGTCCAAGTTCATCATGTTCAAATTTTGTCTTTCATCTAACAATTGGAAACAATTTTGCCAAGTTCTCTGTTACTTTTAAACAAAGAATGCCTTTCCTTCAGTTTTCAATATGTTTATCATTTCCTTCTAAGGCCTCATTGAAAGTACCTTTAGCATCTGTATTCCTACCAAGTCTCTTCAACACAATCTAGGCCTTTTCTATACTTTACCCATTTCTAAAACTCTTCCAACATTTTTGGTATTCATATAGCAGCACTCCACTCTCTCAGTACCAATTTCTGTTTTAGTTTGCTAAAGGCTGCCAATGCAAAAATACTAGAAATGGATTGGATTTTTAATGGGAATTTATTAGGATAAAATCTTACAGTTCTGAGGCTGTGAAAATGTCCAAATGAAGGCATTATCAAAGATGCTCTGTCTCACCAAAAGTCAGCTGCTCTGCTGTTCCTGGACTCCTGCCATTTAGCAAAGCAGAACGGCAGTTGGTCTGTGCCTTCTCCTCCAGGCTCACTTTCTCCCCGAGCTCAGTTGTGGGAAATCAGGCATATGGTTCATCTCTCCCCAGGCCTCATCTCTTCAGGTTCAGGCTACTCAGCTAATTCCAGCCTCCAGCCTTTCTCTCAACTTCTTGGGGTTTCTCTGTCTTTCTACAGATATAGGTGATCCTAGGGTCCTTGCTTACATGGCAGGGTAAAATGGTAGCTTTCTTTCTCTGTGTTCTATTTATATAAGACTTCAGTAAAAGGATTAGGACCCACCCTGGGTCCCACAATCTAACCAAGAACCTTAACTGAAGCAATCGAATCAAAAGGTCTCTTGACTGAATGTAACCCAAAGGTCCCACATACAATGGGTTCACATGCACAGGAATGGATTAGCTTAAGAATACAGAGATATGTCTCAAAGAGATACTTGTACACCAATGTATACAGCAGCATTATTCACAATAGCCAAAAGGTGGAAACAACCCAAGTGTTCATAAACAGATGAATGTATAAACAAAATGTGGTTACAGACACACAATGGAATATTATTTGGCCACAAGAAAGAATGAGTTATAAGACATCATACAACATGGAAGAAACTTGAAAACATTCACTCAGTGAAAGAATCAAGGAGACATACAAGGAAAAATACTGTATGATATCACTTAAAAGAGATGACTAGATATAGCTAATTTGCAGAGATAGAAAGCAGATATATTAAAAATATTTGGAATTTGGATAGAGAGAGAGAAAAAAGGGAGGAAGGAAGGAAGGGAGGGAGGAAAGGAGGGAGGGAGGGAAGGAGGGAGGAAGATAGGGAAGAAGATTAATAGGTCACAAATATATGTGGAGATATTTAATGCAGAGAAACCTCAATTATTCCTGAAGTCATTACTCCAGTTCATCAAGGCATAATAATTGATGTCTTCATTTAGCAAATAGGTACTGGGGATACACCAACAAACAAAACAACTTTCTGCCCTGGAGCTTGTATTCTACCAGAGAGAAATATAAAGTAATAGAATAAATATAACATATCAGGAAGTGATAAGTACAGATATTTTCAAGAGACTTTAGTAAAAAACTACACTTTGCTCTAGTTCCAAGAAATTTTTTTTAAAAAGGCAAAAGTGTTAGATTGATAGTAGGTCAAAATATCACCTTTATTTCTATTGATTTAATCTAACAAAGACTAAGTTTGAGGGTAGTATAACAAGTAAGTGAGTCAGTAATACTAAACCCCAAAATTGGACAGATTTGCCTACCCAATTATCAGCATGCTTGGAAAAGGTAGGTGGCCTCCATGTGAGGAACTGGCCAGGTGTGCTGTGAGCAAAGGTTTGGAAAGATACCATTGGAAATGACACTGATTAAGCTCCCTCGACATGGAGACATTAGCATTTCCACCCCTTCCTCAACATACTCCAGCAGCTTCTTGGTCTTTTAATCCATTGGGCTTAACCATTAAGTCAATGGTCAAAAATGGGTACTACTAGCTCTCTTAGAATACTGACTAGCAGTTTATTAGGACAGTCCTGCTGTTGTCTTCATGAGGCAACTCCACCACTGCTTCTTGGGGACTGTTCTTGGGATTATGAATGATTGGGTTTATATTTGTGCCCAGAAAACCCTAAAATGGATTGAAATAGTATAATTATTAAATCAACTCAAGGTGAATCTGTGCCAAGTCTGGAAATTCCCTCCCTATTCTATTTCTCATGCCTAATAATAAAATGCCATATTGTTCAAGACAGCATATCAGATGTTCTTTACTAAAAATAAGCAATTTAAGACACTTTAATAACATGCTGCCATAGAGATGTCCCACATTTGGATATAAACTCCTTCTGTTAAGTAATTTTGGAGAAAAACTGCAATATAATACTCAAAAGCATCAAAATTCAAAGGCATCAAATACTCACGCCCGTGTTACATTAAAGGTCAACAAAGTTCAAACCCAAAACTCTTCCTCCAAAGTTTCTTATTCTGCTCTAAAGGGGTTCTTAAAGGCTGGGTGAAGTTGGGGGTCTTTTAATCAGTTGCAGTGCATACTTGCTGCCTCTTACAGGAAGAGTGTGGTTGCCTCAGGGCTGCAGAAGTACAATGCCAAGTCTTTGATGTACCTCATGTATTATAGAGTCCAAAAAGTTAATTGGATGCATAAGTATGTCACAAACCAGCCAGTCCCCATTAAATTAGAAAATAAACAAATCTTTACCCCCAGAACTGTTATCCTAGGAAAAATTGTTTCTAAAACCAAACATTTAGTGTTGCAGAGACTCAATGTTATCTTTTTTTTTTTAAAGACTTATTTATCTATTTCTCCCCCACCCCCCACCCCCATTGTTTTTGCGCTCTATCTGCTCTCTGTGTGTTCTTCTGTGTCTGCTTGTCTTCTCTTTAGTGTGTGGGAGAGGGGAACCCACCTGTGCATCCTGCCTCTTCTCTCAGTCAGTGACATTAGACAACTGCTGTCTTCTTCCCATGATGAAATTTTGCATTGGTTAAGGCCTCAGTTGCCAGTTCCTTCACTCAGAACCTTACTTTTCCTTTTACCTATCTTAATTTCCATTTCCTTTTTGAGTCCCTCTTTATGGCACCCAATTAGAAAAGCAAATGTGGGCTCTCTCTAGGGTCATCACGTTCACACTCTCTTGTGATCAGATATTTTTGGTTCTAGGCTACAGTGGCTCTTTCCTGTACTTCTGGTCAAGAAATTACTCAAACTTAAAAAAAAAAAAACTTCCTATAGGATATTTCTTCCTCATAAAATTAACCAATAAAGAATCAACTTGAGACTACATAGAAAGGGATAACTCTTGAGTCTATGGAAAGAACACAAAAAACCAATCGGATCCAACTAGCCTTCCATAGGGCCTTCCTCATGAATGGAATGTGGGGTCACAGATGTAAAGATGCCTGCTGGGACTGGCACTATCAATGAAAACTAGGCCCCCAGTAGTGTTCTGTAGTATACATAGAACTCAGTTGCCTGGATGTTTAAAAGCAATAAATATGTTACCTTTAACTAATTTTCAAAAGGACTATGTATATGAAAAGCCACCTTACCTTATTGTCAGATCGTTGCCTCAACAATACCCCAGGAAAAGCTGAACTTGTGTGGCAAGCTGCAGCAGCCTTCATCTGAGGCCACATAGATTTTTCCAAGGTCCTCACATTTGCCGAAACCTGCTTCGTGGGGAGCCTCCTCATGCATCTGCATCTTTGCTTGCTGACTTTTTCCAGCCAGCATTTTCCAAGGCCCAAAAGACCCCTGTGGCCCTTGCTGAGGCTCAAGAAGCCCTATAGAAAGATAGTGGATGTGGAGACATCTGAGAAAGCAGTCATCCACCAAGGTCAAAATATTATGTGGGCTAAGGCCTAAAGTCTCTTGCCCAAGCCACAGTGGTTGAAAACTGACCAAATACAATCTTCTAAATAGCTAAGGTTAATGTACCTTACCCATACAATAAAGTCCCAAACCAAAAGCTGCCCACTCTCACTTCACCAGCATCGTCAATCATACCCATGTCATTTAACTTCCCCCAACTTCCAGTCCTTTCTCTTTTTTTCAATTCATTCAAGGTCAGGATCTCAGGGTCCTCGTGAAAACATCACTTTCCCCCTGACTACACCCTGAATAAATGGAAGTATAAGAATGAAAAGCGTAAAAGGCCAAAATAGTACTTTGTTACTGGTAAAGATGATTCACTGAAACTCAGATTGAAGCAAAATTATCCACGCTCTCACAAATAGCACTGAAACAGAGCAGGTCTCCTCACAATGGGAAACTTATCTCCAAGAGAAAAAAAGAAGGCCTGATCCAGAAATGTCAAATTATTCTTACCAAATTTACCAATCAGATAAGTCATTCCACTTCTCTGGAGTGAAGAAAGGGCCAAGAGTTTTACCCTAATTGTACTCCTTCCACTTTGAAGGAAATATGCAGTCTCTTTAAGTGGACACAGTAAGGCAATAATAGTAAATGGAGCAGAGAAAAATAAAACCATGTAAAGTTGATAGGGATGAGGGTGAGGTAGCTAGTTTATATTATAGTGATACTTCAAACAGAGATCTGACGAAGTGAGGAAGAAAATCATGTGGGTACCTGGGAGAAGGGGGTTCCAGGCAGAGACAACAAAAGGTGCAAAGTCCTGAGGAAGAAGCATGCTTGGTATGTTAGGAAAGTTCTCACCAGGAGCAATTTCCCCCCTGTAGGACATTTGGCAATGCCTGGAGACCTACTGAGGGATGCCACCAAACAACCTACAATGCACAGGACAACCCTCTTCCTGACCCAATAACAAAGCATATACCAATAGCACCAAGGTTGAGACACCTTGTGTCAGGGGAACACAGAAGAAGCCAGTGACTGAAAGAGAGTATGTCAGTAGAAGAGTGGATGAAGATGAATTTAGAGAGGAAGTAAAGGACTGGGTCATGCAGTGACTTGAAGACCATGGGGAGGACTTTGGATTTTACTCTGAATGACTTGTGAAGCCAGTGGAGCATTTTGAGTAGAGAGGTGACAGAATCTGATCACAATTTTAAAGGATCCCTATAATCACCATGTAGAAAATGTGAGAGAATAGTGGTAGAAGTGAAGGTGGTAAGTGGTGGGATTCTGAATGTATTTTGAAGGTAGATCCAAAAGTATTTACTAATGGGTCACATATGCAGGGTGAGAGAAAGAGGGAAATCAAAGATGACTTTATTTATTTATTTTTTGACCGAGTCACTGGAAGAATAGAAATACCATTTGCTGAAATGAAAATGACTGCAGGAAGAAGAGGTTTTAGCAGCAAAATGAAAAGTTCATTTGGACATATCAACTTTGAGATGCTCATTAGGTACCCAAGTGGAAGAGACAATATACATTTGGATGTAAGTGAGAGAAGTTCAGAGGGCAATATTTTAGGTATTTAAAGCCATGAAGCCAGATGAGCTCAACTGAGGATCAGGTGTAGTAAGAATTGAGCCTGGGGGTATCCCAATGTTTAGAAGTTGGGGAAATGAGAAGTAATTCCCAAAGAAGACAGAGATGGTCAGCCACTGAGGAAGGCATCAAGCAAAGAGAGTGGTGTCTTGAAAGCCAAATGATATTTAAAATCCAGACTTTGAGTCAACTGATAAAAAGGTAGAATATTATTCAGTAGGCTCTTTTTAAGATAAGGTGGTTAAGTAAAATGTATGATATAATTTAAGAAGATATCAATCTCTATATAGTTATATTTATTAGTAACTAGTTTTAGTTTATTTAAACTATAATTTAGATATTTATAGTTAACCAAACTAGAGTTATTTTAACAGTTACACCAGTTATTCTGAAAATTCATGTATAGTGAATACGGCAGTCTTCGAGGCAGATAAATGAAGCATTATTATAAAATTCAGGCACCCAGTTTCTTAAAAACCCTATTTTCATTTGACTTCCAGCTTACATTGCTGATGTTTTAGCATGCTGTATTTCATTGATTTAATATGAATATCTTTTAACATTTTGACAGGCTCTAAAATCAGAATGTGTCTCACAATTGATGTGATAAGAAAGTATTGGATCTCATTTTAATTGGCAGTGATGTTTTTCTCTTTCGGTGGGTGAAAAATAATGGCATCTTATATTTGCAGAAATAGAGAGGTAATTTCTTAGAAATATAACTAAGTTTCAGCTCTCCATACACTAAATTGTGGAAAAAAGACAAAGAACCAAGTCAAATTTAGCCTACTCCCTTTTTATTAGATAGTCAACCATCACCCCCTACAGGCTAAGAGGAGTCTTACCACTCAGGCTAAAATTTGCAGGCATGGAGCTGGAAAGGATGTCATTAGCAGCCTCTCACATTCTCTCTTAAGTTTGCTCAGGTTGCTTTAGCAGTGCAGAAGTGCCTCATATAGCTCACAGGTATAAAATAAGGCAGAGTAGTTTTCTCATTTAAAAAGAGGATCAGGGAATACCCATACCACTTCACAAATGCACAGAGTCAGCTTTTTGTATAAAACCACTGAGGCTATCATGTTACTTCAAGTCAGCATCACCTGTTCCTAGAATACCTACCTGTTTTCTCACTGGACATCCACTCCAAGACTTTTACTATTCCTATCTTCACAAGCAATCCATCAGCAAATCCTGTAAATATTTGCCTTGAAAATACCTCTAGAATCCCATAACTTTTGGGATAAACCTCCCACCGTTTCTCTCCTTTATCTCTTGCTCCCCTACAGCTAATTCTCAACACTGAACCAGAAGGATCCTTTGTAAATGTAAGATTATGTCACTCCTTTGTCTAAACTTTCTAATTGCATCCTCTATCTTCAAAATAAGCTAATGTCCTTCCAACAAACCTCTACATAGGAGATCAGCAATCTATGACCTGCCTATTTTTGTAAAAGAAAAGTTTTATTTGGAACACAGCCATGCTAGTTCATTTACATATTGTCTATGGCTCCTTTGAAGCTACAATAGCCTTGTCATGCACTGATTATTTATTTAATAATAATAGTTACTATTACTGTGTATAAGATAAAACATTTAATTTGTCAAAATTTCAAGAGTACTACTGCTTATAAGAAAATAAATATAAGTGGAAGAAGATGTAGGTTTCTCTGGGGCCATGCAGAGTGGGGCTGAGCATACTCCAGGACAGTGGGGGTGGGGGTCAGTGCCTGAGCATGGGACTGTAAGCATGAGCATGAGTAGGCCATTCCAGGAAAGGGTGAGTTGAGTAAAAGAGCAGTAGAGCTGAGAAAGTGAGAGGGGTTTTAAGCAGCTGCCATGAATGCTATAGAATTTAAAGAAACAGAACAAGGCCAAGAGAGGCTTTATAAAATCTCTGGGCTAGCCTTTTTAAGAAGATGACACCAAACCCTATATTATTCATCAAGCCTTCTGGAGTTGGATTTCTAGATCCTTTGATTCAACTCCATGTAAAGATTGGTGCACCAATTCTTATTTATGTTACATGTGCCAACATTTTCTGAGTTCTTACTACGTACCAGGAATTGTGCTATGTGCTTTGCATGAATTATTGAATTAAATCCTCACCCAAAATAAACATGTTAGGGATTATTATTTCTTAATTTTCACAGATAAGGAAATTGGGGCTTGAGGAGGTAAAATAATGTACTCAAGGTCACAATTGGTAGGTTATGGAGCCAGTATTGGAAATGCCATTATGAGAGCCCAACTCCAGGTACCAAAAATATGGACATGAGTAAGACTTACATCCTAAGCAAGGAGCCCACAGGGTAGTAGAGAAGACAAGTATTAGATGATGCAGTGGTAAACAGAGATTCCCATGTGCCAGGTGATCTCACAAATCTTACCACTAACTTTTACACTTTATAGTCGCACAACGGAATGCCCTTCTTAAGGATGCTCAGACCATGCCCAGAAGACTCTAACACTTTCATTCTAGTAACATCTCCTTGCTTGTAGAAGGCAAGTGTTGTGTTTTATTCATTTTTGGATTTCTTTAGCTAAAGCAGTCCTTAGCAAGTAATGAGTTTTTATTAAGTTGCTGTTGAATTAATTCTAAGACCTAAAATGTTTTAATCTATCTGCTTTTCATTGTAAAGTGTTGGTATTTAGAATAAAACCATAAAGGGGATTAAAATGCTTATAATGAGTCACTCACTCCTTTGGACTGAAGTACAGAAAACTATTGTGAAATTGCAAAGATTGCCTAGAAGCGATAACAAATTGAACAATAATAAGTCACTGATACTATCACCATTTAATTTTTCAGTTTTATCATAAAAGTCTAGAAGTGCCTCAGGGAGAGGTGATAAAAAAAATAATTATGATGAAGGTTAAAGACCCTGGGTAATGAGGAAAGGATAGAAGGGGTTTGCCAAAAGAGGAAGGAAGGGGCTTAAGAAAATGACTTGACCAATTCACTATTTTAACCCTTGATTTTATTGTTTCTTTCTCTATATAATCATCATTATGACTTTAAAAACTGTAGCTTAAGTAAAATTGCAAGCCCTGGATTCCCCTTTCCCATAATGTTTTATCTAAATATATTCAACTTCAGTCTTTGACATAAAATATCTTACCTAACCTTCCTCCAGTCCCCACCAAGATGCAAAAGTAGCTCTCAGAGCTATGCATTCCCAGTAGCAACTGCCACCTGGTCATCACCAATTTGGAGATGATAGTAACAATCTCACCCTCACTCCACATTTCTGGAATTATTTTCCTTGTTATTCAAGAAGAATGCAATGTATCAGCAGGAAGATCAGTTGGACCCCTCCAATCTGTAAGTAAAAGAGCTTTGTAAATTACATATAATCCAGAACTTTTTTGCTGAGAAGTCTGATTTTATTGTCAGGAATTGGCAGCCCATCCCCAATTCATCTGATTCTGTACATCTGATTCTTCCTCAAAAGACCACAGTTCTCATACAGATACTGTTTCATAAGTACATCTAGTGTATTGCTATTGCCTTTTGGTTAATTAAAAGTCATGTTATCCAATTCTGAGACATTCACATAAATAACACTTTATGAGAAAGAAAGTATATAAGAAATAAATTCTGGACTGGGATATTTGGCAAAAGCTTGGACTTGTGGTGAAATTGGGGATGAAATATGAACACTCTTTGTGAAGCAAAGGAAATCAATCCCAGAATCTCCAACTATTACAAGCATACCTGAGATGGGTGGAAAAGCCAAGGCATGTACAGACTAGGAAAGCCAGAGCTGGGTTTAGTACCCACAAAAATTCATTTCCCTGATACCATTCTCGGTCTGTTTAACAAGGCATCTACCCAAGTTCTCTCCAAGGCCAAGATAACAGAATTCATCATAAATATACAATATGCACTCTTTTGCAAACTTATTAAATCTATACTTTCTTTCACTCAGATCATTAAAATGTATCTTTTCCTTTCTCTCTAATGCTAATCTTTCTTGAGATTCAGCCTAAGTGAATATTTTCTGAGGTTTCAGAGGAAAAAATTTTTTGCCCTAAATACAGACTATTTTGCACTCAGGAAAAGAGGTAAAACTGGAAACACTGAGTCCCATCTCTTGCTTTATTTGATTTTGTGACTGCCTAGAGAATAATAAATGCCATATAACATATGTTTATTTCCTGTACTAATAGCACACAGAACCACACTACTAGGTGAATGGTGAAAGCCGGTGTTAATTAAAGATTAAAAGACAAAGACAAATATGAAATCCTCAATAATGTTATCATTAATGTAATAATCCAGTTCCATAGAATACATCAAAAATATAAAGTGTGATTTTGAGGAGCAGCCTGTCTTTATTGAAAGATGCAGTTATTTGCTTTTTATATATGTAGAATCCATTTCAGCTTGACATTTTTTTCTCTATTTGTTTACTAAAGAATGATTTAAGCAGCCTTCTGATGCTTTTAAATCCCCCAGAATGTTCCATTAGCATAAAAATTAGGTAATTCTTGAGGGCCTTATACTTTAGACTCAGAACTATTTTTGTTTTTTACCAGATCTCCACACTGAATTCAATTTTTTATGTGTGTCTTGCCTAAGCCAGTATGTAGCCCTGTTTTCCTGATCTAATACTATTGACATTTGCACAATTACATCAGTTTGGCTAGTTTTTCTCTCCGGGAATCAAATTCTGGCTCTTCAGGCATGTAAACACACAGTAAAAAAAAAAAAAAAAATGAAGAGGGCCACACAGGGACAACAGCCCAGGATAGACTTCCTGATCCTTAATCTTAGGAAACCAAGTAAAAACACTTTCCAACTATTTCCCAGAATTCTCAATACCACTTCTCCAGAGTTTTGTCTTTTCTAGTAAACTTTAAATGTTTCCTGGCCCACCTGTCTATACCAAAATGGCATAGGCACCAGGAAGGCTTAGCTTGCACAGGTTTCCCCTACAAGATTGGTTCCTCAAGCTGATCTCGCCTATCCTCTAAAATGATTCTCAATTACTGGCACCGATTTTCCAAACAGGCAGAACAACCTCTGAACAATCTGACCTATTTGGGTCCTCCTGATAAATAACAACAATTATCTGCACACATTCCCCCTTCAGAGTCTGTTTTTACTTTTTCAAGGCAGAGATGGTGTCTGTTCTTTCATTTGGTCCTCAACAACCTCTTAAGATTTCTGAAGCCTGATATAATAGCTCTGATTCTGTGATTAATGTGATTACATGCTTTTCTGGTCAGATTTCTTGCATTAGGTGGAATGGCTTTAAATATACCTCAAATAACGAGGATGCTAATAACAAGGAATAGCCTGGAAACTATCATTTTGAGAGAGAAAGGAGTTTTAAAGGAGCCACTAAGAGTCAAAGTCAAGAGTTCTCATTCTAAGTTCACATGAAAAACTAATTATTGGTTATTTTATTATTTATTAATGATACCAAAAAACCTTACTGTTCTCACTAAATGTATAAACTCCATTTATTAAGATAAATCTTAACTGCAATCTGAAACATGATGCTGAAACTGAACAAATGAGGGAAGGCACCATACTCAACTCCTCCAGGCTACAGAACTTCCATTCTTCTCTCAAGACCATTGTTATTCCTACACCCTTATAACACGTCTATGTGTGAGAAACTCTTTCAAGTACTTTACAAGTATTGGCTCAATTATCCCCAAAACAATTCTATTAAGTAGTAACTCTTATTTTCATTCCCATTTTACAAGTGAGACAAGACAGGCACAGAGAAGTTAAGTACTTCACATAAGGTCACTCAATAGTTAATATAAGAGATGGGAATCAAGCTCAGGAAGTATGGTTGCAGACCACAAGGTGCACTGCATTTGACACCTCTAATCTAACATATAGTCCAAGTTAGGCTGCCATGCCACTCTGTATATAAAATATCAGCAAAGCTTAATTTCTTTCTTAAATTTTAGGTAAAGACTAAGTATAATTAGAAATTCTGATAGTTTCTATCTTAGGTTTTATCTTAGGCAGGCTGCATCCTTTCTGGAGATTTCTGGCTAAGGTATCAAGGCTCATATTCATCTCCATAACACTCTCACTGCCTTTCAGAGTCTTTGAATTTGAATTTTTTTATTTTTTGAAACTCTAAAGGCTTTTAATTCTCTACTTACTTTGATCTAACCAATAACCCTACCAGGGTTTATGCAGTTTCTTTAAGATGATTCCAAGCTGGAGGAGTATGGGAGGGAGAGTGGAACTAACCAGTGTTTCTTATTATGCCATGCATTTGACATATTCTAACTTATTAAATGAATAAGCATTTGACTATCAAAGTGAGGCTCTATAAATAAAGGAAAATTCATCATGTATTTCATCATCTGCTCATGTCTTTAACAAATCAATAATTCTCCTGATTCTTAAATGAACTTTGTTACTCTGTTTAAAAGTTTATGTTTTATTCTAGATAAACTCTTGGCGAGCATTGCGTGTTAATTTAACCTACCAACTCCTTGGTTTGCTCTTGACACTGCTTCTCAGATCAGGAATGGAGGGGAATTCCTTCAGTCTCTGCTTACTTCACAATTATCCTATTTCTTTAAGAACTCCTTCTTTCACCACAACTTTTCCCACATACACCAAGAGATGGGCAGCCAGAATCCATGCTTGTATTTCAAGATCTTATGCCTTTGGCCACAGTTGCATAAAACAGGGCAACATCTGACCTTAACTAGGCTAATCAATTTGGAATTTGTAATAAGGGCTCAGAGATAGCTAATCAGCTTCTCCCATATGACCAGAGCTGATATAATGTCAACTCTCATGGGAACTGAGAGTAGCCATCCTATCTCCTTGAGCAAAAGGAAGCAAATAATGCCAATAAACAGAGAAAAATTAAGCAGAAATGGTGAGCAAATTAGAGACCAGAGACTGAGAGAGAAAGAGTATTACCTGGTTTAGAGATATTTCTTCAATTACTGTTCTAGTAGCTCAAAAGGGCCAGGTGCCCTTGGGTTCTATGTGATACTATAATATCATTTCAACAAATTCTTTTTATTGATGTTGGTTTTTTAAAACTATCTCAAATTGACTTCATTGTTCATTAAAAAATGACTATTATACTGCTTTCCCCAACCAAACACAGAGATTATTCATGTCAGTTCAGGACCCAACAAAGTCACTTTTATACCCACTAAGAAAAATACACTATTTAGTAAATATTCCATCTTGTATATGCTACATGCTATAATTATTCTTATCTTCTAGCACAACACAGTGACTGTCAGGGTATAAGAGATGATAACTCAGTTACCCTCAAAGTTACCAGGATATGCAACAGCTTGAGGAAGAAACAATATTTAGCAAAGAGAGAAAAACAGTGTGGAAACCAATAATCAAGATGGAGAGTGGTGGGTGTATTTGGGTGTTATTCACTCAAGCCTTTATAAAAGATTGGGACATTATCTTATGATCAATGAGAATCCAACATGGGCTGAATTATGTTACAGTAATCCCCAAATTCTAGTGGTTTCAGAAGAGATAAATTTATTTCTCACTCATGCTATATATTCATTATAGGTCAACAAGGACTTCCACAGAGTCACTCAGAGCCCATTGAAGGAAATTCTGCTGTCTTGTTAGCTTCACCTTCTGGAATGAGTGAACTCCACAGTCCCTGCAGCAGAGGAAAGGCATTTAGTGAACCAGACTCCAGTTTTTCTGTGCATCTGCTTGGAACCAATTCAAGTCACTTCTGCCCACAGTCGACTGGCCAGAACTAGTCATGTGGACCCACCTAACTCAAGGAGGTTGGTAAATGTTAGGAAACAGATGGGACGTTTGATGCACACCTCTGTGTCTCCCACAAGTCAACTCAACAGATTTGAATTTTTTTAAAGATCACCTCATCTGCTGAGTAAAGAATATGAACAGATGTAGGTATGAGAAAACCAGACAAAAGTATAGGTAAGAAGTGATAGTAGTTTGTAATTGAGATGAATAAAAGTACAAAGATTTGATATATGTTTCAGATGCAGAGTTGACAGAAACTTAATGTTTTAGTTTGCTAAAGGCTGCCCAGGCAATATACCAGAAATTAGTTGGTTTTTACAATGGGAATTTATTAACTTATAAACTTATGTTTCCATGGCTATGAAAGTGTCCAGATCAAGGCATCATCAGGAGATGCTTTCTCCCCAAGCTGCAGCTGTGGGCAATCAGGCCCATGGAGGCATCTGCTTATCTCTGCCCTCTCCTTCAGGCCTCATTGCTTTCAGCTTCTGGTGTCAGTGGCTTCTCTCAGCTCCTATGTTCCATTTATTTCAGCTTCTGGCTCCTGGGACTTTCTCTCTCAGCTTATGGGCATTTCTCTCTGTTTCTGTAGCCTCTTCTCTCCCATTTATAAAAGACTTCAGCAAGAGGACCAAGGCCCACCCTGGCTACACCTCACTGAAGCAATCCAATCAAATGGACCTCAACCAAATCAAATCCAATCAAAGGGCCTTACACCCACAGGAATGGGCCAATTTAAGAAAACAATTTTGGGGGATCTACATAATACTTAAATTACCACATTCCAACCACTGGACCCCCCAAAATACATGTTCTTTCCATATGCAAAATACATTCATTCAATCACAATATTTTTAAAATCTTATCATTTCATTATCAGTATTAAGTACAAAATCTCATCGAAATCACTTATAGGCAGGTAGTCTGTCCTGGGGCAAAATTCCCCTCAGGCTGTAGACCTGTGAAATTTAGAAAATAAATTATTTGCTTCCAATATACAAAGGAGGGACAGTCATAGAATAAATATTCCCATTGCCATAGGGAGAAATTGGAAGGAAAGCAGGGATCATGGGTCCCAAACAGTTCCAAAAACCTGCAAGGCATACTCTATTAAATTTCAAGGTCTGAGATTCATCTATAGAATGATGTCTTATCCTTGGGACCTGATGTAGCAACAGTCTCACCTTTTTCAAGGGTTTGCCCAGCAGCCATGTTCTCGGCTCTATCCTCATCAAGTATCAGGGTGGCAGCTGAACTCTAAGTCCTGCCCTCTGAGAACAATGGAGTGATGGTCAGATTCTTCCCAATCTCTGGAGCACAGGCTCAACTCCCTTTGAACAGTGGGGTGGCAGCCAAACTTTAGGCCACACTCTCCGACAACACTGGGATAATGACCAGACTCTCCCCGGTCTCTGGGGCATAAGCTCAACCCCCTTAGAACAGTGGGGTGGTGGCCAAATGCTCGCCAATCCCCAAGGATTGTGCTTCACCCTCTCTGAAGCCTGGGGTGGCAACACACTTTCTGAACAATGACACAGAAGGCATACCCTCTTCAAGTGTCCCGACATACTCACCCTTTCCACAACATGGGTGGGGTCCCTCTCAGGGCTCAAGAAGATGTCTTTAGTCTAGTCCAGACCTCAGCTTTCATAGAATTGCCTTTGAAATCATTTTTCCTTTAATCAGTACCTTTTCTGTCCCTTTAGTCCAGGCTGGCAGTAGTTCCATTCATACGAATCTCACAAAAATCTTGGTTTTGCATGCAGGAAACAGGGGTCCAAGCCATCAGACAGTAAGACTTTCCACAGATCCTTCCTGGATAACTTTATTTTCAATCCTGACTTACACTGAAATGATGGGCTGGTTCCAAGTTCAGTTAAGTCCTCATATAGGGCACTGTTCTCTGGGAACTTGCTTTCTGGAAGCTCAGAATTTCCCAAACTAACAATTTCTGGTTTGTTTGTGCAGAGGAGTTCAGTTTTTAGTTTGTCCCTTTTTCTCACATTTTGCTACAAGCTGCAAGGAGAAGCCAGGCCACATTCTCCACATTTAGCTTTAAAATCTCCTCAGCTAAATATCCAAGCACATCACTTTCAAATTCTCCCTTCCATCTGACACCAGGAGTTAATTTTGCCAAGTGCTTTACCACTTTAAAGCAAAGATCACTTTCCTTCCAGTTTGCAATGACACATTCACCATTTCTAAGGCCTTATCAGAAGTATCTTTAGCATCCATATTTCTAACAGTCTTTTCAAAGCAATCTAGGCCTTTTCTAGCAAGCATCTCTCAATTCTTCCAGAATCTTCCCCTTACCCATTGTAAAAGCCCTTTTAACATTTTTGGTATTTGTATAGTAGCACATCCACTCTTCTGGTACCAATTTCTGTTTTAGTTTACTAAAAGCTGCCAAGGTAATATATCAGAAATGGGTTGGTTTTTACAATGGGAATTTATTAACTTATAAACTTACAGTTCCATGGCTGTGAAAATGTCCAAGTCAAGGCATCATCAGGTGATGCTTTCTCCCCAAGCTGCACATATGGGCAGTCAGGCCCATATCTGCCCTCTCCTTCAGGCCTCATTGCTTTCAGCTTCTGGTGTCAGTGGCTCCTCTCAGCATCTGTGTTTCATTTATTTCAGCTTCTGGCTCCTGGGACCTTCTCTTTCAGCTTCTGGGCACTTCTTTCTGCTTCTGCAGCCCCTCCCTTTCCTGTTTATAAAACACTCCAGCAAGAGGACTGAGACCCATCTTGGGCTAGGCCCCACTAAGCAATCCAATCAAATGGTCCTCAACTGAATTCAATCCAGTCAAAGGGTCCTACACCCACAGGAATGGGCCAGTTTAAGAACATAATTTTCTGAGGTCCACAAAAGATTCAAACTACCACACTTAGAGATTATTGAACATGGGAGTTGAAAATGAGGGAGGCATAAAGTATACTTTGGAATGAGCTATTGGATGAGAGTAGAAGTTGTAGAAAAGATGTTTTTTAGGGGGACATAATTTAGTTTCTGATAATATATATCTTAATTGCTTGGAGTCATCAAAGTAAAAATTGTGGGTTCTTTGTAGCATGATGCTATCTGTTTAAGTAACTTATTGAATGAATGAATAGAATATGTATTTGATGAATTATTTTCTTTAAGGTTAATGATATTGAATTTAATATTTTTCAAATGCAGTTCAATTCAATGAATATCTGGATATATTTGAATATGCTAGGAAATCTTGGAATTCTTATTTTATTTTTTATTGAACATACTTCCTAATTTCTGGAAGCTGAAAAATTACATGAACTCAGTTTTGACAGTTTAAAGCACCATGCAAATGTTAGATAGCATTTTTATCATAAAATAATACTTATCTCAGATTATAGACTAATGAGAAAGGATCAAGTTAACTTTGTAAGATACAACATCTTAATCAGAAGGTTATGCCTAGTGTCTATTATTTTAATCTGAATATATTCATACACATAGAAAGCCTCATTGTGACATTGGAAAAATAACACTGTAGGAGGAGTCTGGAGACCTGAGTTTTAGCCTTGGCAACATTGCTAAGTATATATCACTTTCTCATTAATTTCTTTGAACTCAGTTCTTTATCTACAAAATAAGCATGGGAAAAGGACAGAATGCCCTGGATCAATGGCCTCTGGCAACATGCCAACAGATTGGAGCTTATTCATAAGTAAACTTTCACTCATATATAGCAAAATGAGAGAGAAAAAGTATAATGTGAATTTTTTATGAAACTAAATTTAATCAATGACAAGGATTATCTTACGTTTTTCCTAAATTTTTGTTTTTAAAATATCCTTTCTAAAGTATACATTTTCTTTTTTGTTTTCTTGATCAAATTAAAAGTTTGTAATCCTATTACAACTCGATATTTTTAAATATTAGTACATGAATGGCTGCTTCTAGTCATGCAGAAATAACAGCGATTGGATTTACCTTCCCACATTAAACAATGAAAACACCAAACAAAATGTATTAACAACTTATTACTTTCACACATTAACCAACAGACAGTATAGGCTAGAGATTCTTGATAGAAAAAATGAATGAGGTGAACCTTACAATTGCTCGAGCTTCCTGAAAGGAGAAAATGTCCATGACTCAGCACAAGGAAAGGACCCATAAACAGAGCCCTTGCAATCTCACTGAGTTGAGGAAAGAGATATAAGAATTGGGAAGATAAAAGCATCTAGAATTTATGAGCCAGAACACTCAAGAGGAGGTAGCTATACAGAAAGAGAACTCCAAAGATCAATACTTTGTCTAAGAATTGGTCTGTGCTTGCAAGGGATGACACTTGACAAGGTGGGGGAACAATCATCAAAATATGTGTGCCAAACAATCAAACAATTCCTAGAGTTCATCCAGCACTGGGAATAGTTTGTGTTCCCATAATCCAGAGTGAAAAGTTCTATCAATATAGGAGGAATTGAGTAGAATCCTCGGAATAGCCCTAGTCTAAAGGCTACTCTGACTTGTCCATGAAAAGCTTACGGGCAAGTCTCAACTGTATCAAACTGTTTCTGATTAATTACTTTTGTAATTGATATTAAAAATTAATAAATTAGAACTAACATTACACAAAAAGGAAAATACATGACAACTAAGTAGGATTTATCACAGAAATGCAAGGTGAGTTTAACATGTAAACATTAATCCATCTAATTCACCATATTAACAAAATTAAGGAAGAAAATCCATATAGCCACCTCAAAAGATGAAAAAATTTTTCATAAAATTTAACATCCTTTCATGATAAAACATTCTCAGCAAATCTGGATAGAATGGAATTTTTTTAACTTGATAAAGGGCATTGTAATGTGTAGAATAGTGTCCCCCACAAAACACATGTCCACTTGGAACCCAGAATATGATCTATTTAGAAATAGGGTCTTTTATAATACAATTAATTAAGGCTCAAGATGAGATCATACTTGTGACAGTTTGAATTTTGTAAATGCCAGAAAAATATTATGTTCTTAAACTAATCCATTCCTGTGGGTGAGAGGCCCTTTGATTGTATTAAATACAGTTGAGGGGACTTTGATTAGATTACTTGATAAGATCACTTTAGGGCTTTTGATTGGACTGTCAGTGAGGCATGAGTCAGCTTTAGTCTCCACCCTCTTGCTGGGTCTTATATAAAGGGAGACACAGAGAGAGAGATAAAGAAAAAGGGAGCTCTACCATTTTGATCTGACCACGAGAGAAAGCTTTGCCCACAGCTGGGCTCAAGGAGAGAAGCCCTGAGCAACTTAAGGAACTAAGGCCCAGGAATAGATGACTGATCAGCCACAGCTGAGTTCAAGGAAAGGAGAGAGAAACCCACAGACCCACTGTCTTGCCTGATAGCCATGTGGCGGGGGACCCTAGGATCAATAGTAGCTGACTTTAGTGAGAAAGCATCTCTTATGGTGCCTTGATTTGGACATTTCACATCTTCGAAACTGTAAATTTTACCACAAATAAATCCCCTTTATAAAAGCAAACACATTTCTGATACTTTGCATTGGCAGCCCATTGGCAAACAAGACAATACTGAATTAGCACAGGCTCTAAATCCAATGGCTGTTGTCTTTATGAGAAGAGGAGAAGACACAGAGAGATTCAAAGAGGAGAAGACAATGTGAAGGTGGAGGCAGAGATTGGAGTGAGAAGTCTGTACAAGCCAATGATGCCAGGAACTACTAGAAGCTGGTAGAAGCAAGTAAATAATCTCATCTAGAGCCTTTGGAGGAAGCATGTCCCTGTCAGCACCTTGCTTTCAGACTACTAACCTCCAAAAGAGTAAAAGAATAAATTTCTATTTTTTTTAAGCTTCCCAGTTTGTGACACTTTGTTACCACACCCTTGGGAAACTAATATGGACATCTAAGAAAACCTTTCAGCTAAGCATTATAGTTAGTGAGTATGATGGTTAATTTCATGTGTTAATTTGGCTGGATTATTGTTTTCGTTTCCTTAGTTCAAGCTGAAATGGTTCAGCTTAAACAATAGAAATTTATGCATTTCTGGTTTCGAAGCTGGGAAAATATCCAAATCAAGGCATCATCAAGGTGATGCTTTCTCTCCAAAGACTGTGATGTTCTTGGGCTGGCTACCAGTGATCCTTGGTTCCTCTGTCACATGGCAAGTTACATGGCAGTGTCTCCTGGTCTCTTCCTTCTCTTTTGGTTTTCATTGGTTTCAGAGTCTTCCTTCTTGTGGCTTTTTTAAATTTTATTATAAAGTACTCCAGTAATATGATTAAGACCCATCCTGACTGAGGTGGGATACACCTTAACTGAAGTAACTTCATCAAAATATCCTACTTAAAATGAGTTCACACTCACAGAAATGGATTAAATTTAAGAACATGTTTTTCTAGGGAACATACAGCTTCAAACCACCAGAGTTATGGTGTCCAATAGTTTGGTAAAGCACTGGCTTGCTTGTTAATGTAAGGGTATTTTAAGATGGAATTTGCATCTTTAATCAGCTGATTGCATCTACAATCAACAAAGGAGATTGCCCTCAACTTTGTGGAGACTCTCCTCATCCAATCAGTTGGAAATCTTAAAAGACAGAAATGAGGATTTCAGAGGTCAAAAGAGAAGTTTGGGCTCAACTTCAGCATTGGTTCTTGCTGGATTTTCAGCCCCCACCTTCCCCCTGGGGAATTGGAACTAAGGACTTTGTCATCACCTTTATTGGAGTTTCCAGCTTGTGACCTGCCCTATGAAGCTTGGCTTGCCAGTTCCTATGGTCAGATGAGCCAATTCCTTATAATAAATATCTCTCATTCTCTCTCTCTCTCTCTCTCTCTCTCTCTCCCCCTCCCTCCCTCCCTCCCTCCCACCCTCTCTCCCTCTCTCTCTCTCTTTCTCTCTCTTTCTCTCCATATATATTGTTGGTTCTGTTTCTCTGGAGAACCCAAATACAATATTGAAAGACTAAATGCTTTCCCCCTAAGATCCAGAATAAGCAAGGATGGTGATCTATCATTTCTAGTCTGCATTGTACTGGAGACCTAGCCAGTGCAATAAATCAAAGCAAACAAAAGAACAGAAAGAATGCAGATTGGAAAGAAGAAGTAAAACTATCTTTATTCTCAGACAGCAAGAATGTATGCACAGAAAATCCTAAGAATATACAAAACATCCATTAGAATTAATAAGTGAGTTTAGCATAGTCACAGGGTACTAATTTGATATACAAAAATTTGTATTTTTCAATGCTAGCAACAAACAATTTTAGAAATTTGTATTTTTTCTATGCTAGCAACAATTAAAAATGGAATTTTTAAAATTATATTTAAAATAGCATTAAAAAAATGACAGTCTTTGTTTAGCCCTAACAAAATATGTGCAAGATATATACACTGAAAACTACAAAACATTCTTAAGAGAAATTAGAGAACTTAAATATATATGTGTGTATATGTGTATTATAGAATCTTCACAGATTGGAAGATTTAATACTATTAAAATGTCAATTTTCACCAAATTGATCCATTGATTTAACATGATCTTAACCAATATACCAGCAGACTTTTTGTAAAAACTTAAATTTATATAGAAATGCAAGGAACCTAGAACTGACAAACCAATTTTGAAAAAGAACAATGTTAGAGGACTTACACTACCTGATTTCAAGAATTACTGTCAGGCTACATCATCAAGACCGTTTTGCTGCTGCAAAGATAGATATAAGAATGAATGGAACTGAGAGTCCCAAAATTGATCTACACATGTAAGATCAATTAATTTTCAACAAAGAAGTCATGAAAAAGAATAACCTTCTCACAAAATGGTCCTGGACAAATGACTTTCCATATGGGAATACAAAAACTAATCTGAAATGCAAGATAGGCCTAAACATAAAAGCTAAAAATATTTTTAAAAATCTAAGAAAAAATTTTTGTGACCTTTGAGTAGCCAAAGTCTTCTTAGATAGGACACAAAAAAGCAGAAAAATTTAAAAAATGGTAAATTTTGTACTTTGTCAATATTTTATTTATTTTATTTTATTTTTTTTTAAGATTTTATTTATTTATTCACCCATCCCCTCCCCGCTGCCCGTGCCCGCGGGGCCAGCCAACCACGCCGCGCGGGCGGGCCTGCCCGCACCAGGAGGCCCCAGGAACCGAACCCCGGGCCTCCCACATGGCAAACGGGAGCCCCACCGACCGAGCCACAGCCGCCTCCCAATTGTCAATATTTTAAACTCCTACAATTTCAAAGACATCCTTAAGAAAATGAAAAGGCAAATCATAGACTGTGAAAAATTTTTCCACAATTCATAAATTTGGCCAAAGACTTGTAAAACAACTGTTACAAATGAATAATAGGAAGACCAACAATTCATTAATAAATGGGCAAAAGACACTTCACAACAGAATGATGAATCACCATGCATCATATGCACATGAATAGATTCTCAACATCGTTGATTGATGGGTAAATGCAAATTAAAATCACAATGAGCTACCATTATACACCCACTAAAATTTCTAAAATTTTACAACCTGACAGTTCAAAGTATTGGAAAGGATATGGAGCTACCAGTACTTATATATTTCTGAGGGAAATATGAAGTGGTACTATCAGTGTGAAAAACAGTTTGCCAGTTTCTTGTTAAATTAAACATATACTTACCATATAGCTTGGCAATTCCATGCCTAAATTATTTACTCAAGAAAAATATTTCTATACAAAGACTTTTACATGAATGCTCCTAAGATGTTTTTTTCCTAATAGCCCCAAACTGGAAACAACTCAAATGTCCATCAGCAAGCGAGTGAATAGAAAAAAAAATTGGCATATCCATACAATAAGAAAAAGGAATGATCTACTGATACATGCAACAACATGAATTAATTTCAAAAACAATATATTGAGAGAAAGAAGCCAGAACGAGAGTACAAATGGTATGAATCCATTCACATAAATTTCTAGAAAAGTGAAACCTAATGTACACTACCAGAAAGCAGATAAATGGTTGCCTAGAACCAGGGGCTGGAGGAGAAGGAGCTGCCTGCAAAGGGCACAGGGAACTTTGAGGAGTGAAAGAACTATTCTATAGTTTGTGATCATGGTTGCACACAGGTATACATTTGTCAGAACTCATCAACTGTGAACTTAAAAAGTATAAATTTTATTGAATGTAAATTTTACCTCAATAAAATATTTTTGTAAACAGATATTGGGAACTCGAAGAATTTCTAGGAGAATTGAAGAAACAGTATTTGAAATAACACATCCAAGAACAATGATTGCATTTGAAAAAGTCATTCAAAGGCAGAGTTAAACTTTAAGACTGATATCATTAAAAGAATATGCCTACACAATGAGAGAAAATATTTGAAAACCACATATCTGATAACGGTTTGTTATCCATGTTACATAAAGAGATCATACAACTCAACAATAAAAAGACAAGCAACCCAACTGAAAAATGGGCAAAGGACTTGAATAGACATTTTTCCAAAGAGGAAATACAAATGGCCAAAAAGCACATAAAAAAATGTTCAACATCACTAGCTATTAGGGAAATACAGATCAAAACTACAATGAGATAATATTTCACACCTTATAGGATGGCCATTATTTTTAAAAAGGAGAAAACTATGAGTGCTGGAGGGGATGTAGAGAAATAAGAAGATTCCTTCATTGTAGGTGGGAATGTAGAATGGTGCAACCTCTGTGGAAGACAGTTTGGTGGTACCTCAAGAAGCTGAATGTAGAACTACCATATGGTCGAGCAATTCCGTTACTAGAAGAACTTAAAAGCAAAGACACAAACTGACATTTACACACTGATGTTCCCTGCAGTATTATTCACAATTGCTAAACATGGAACTAGCTAAAGTGCTCATCACGTGAAGAATGGATAAACAAAATGTGGTATACACATACAAGGTAATACTATTCAGCTGTAAGAAGAAATGAAGCCGGGATACATATGACAACATGGATGAACATTTGAGGATATTATTTGAGTGAAATAAGCCAGACACAAAAGGACAAATATTGGATGGTCTCACTAATATGAGCTAAATACAATAAGGAAACTAACAGAGGTAAACTCTAGAATATGTTACTAGGAAGTAGAATGCAGGTTGAGAATGAGAGCTGATGCTCAATGTATGTAGAATTTTTAATAAGATTTATTTGTAAAAGTGTGGAAATGAATAGATTTGAAGGTAGCACATTATAGTGAGTTATAACTAACACTGCTGATTTATAAATGAGATTGTGGCTGAAAGGTGTAGTATCTGGACATAAATGCCAATTGAAAGGAAACTGGAAAATAATCTAGGGTATACTTAACAGAGATTTTAGGGGTGGATTAAGATTGTGGTTAATAGTGTAAATATAAGAATGCACTTCTTTTAACAAGTGTTAAGAATATGGTGATACATGGGAAAATTACAACTAATGTAACTTATGGATGATAGTTAACTATAATATTGTAGTATTTTTGTAACAATGGCAAAGAAGATATATGAATTCTAAGAGACAACAATAGGGGGTCCAAGGGGGCATGGGATTTTCTGTTTTGGAGTAATGAAAATATTCTAAAATTGAGGTGATGACAACACAACTCTGTGATGAAAGCAAGAGCCACTGAGTGTACATTTTGGATGGATTGTACAAAACATGAATAGATTGTACAAAACATGGGGCTGCATAACACAGGGAATTCAGTGGTGGAAGATGGATAATGGTTAACAGAACAAATATGAGAATGTTCTCTCATTAACTATAACAAATACATAATACTAATAACAGGGTGTTAATAATCAGGTGAGTTGGGGGGAAATACACCAAATGTAAGGTATGGGCTATAGTTAGTAGTAATATTTTGACAAAGCTCTTTCATAGTTTGTAAAAAATGTTTCAAAACAATGCAAGGTGTTGGTGGTGTGGTGATGTATGGGAGCCCTGTATGACAATATGCGTGTTTGTTTTGTAAGTTCACAACTTTTATTATACACTTATTGTGTATATATGTCCATGTATGAATGATATACTTAATAAAATTTAATTTAAAAAAGAAAACTAGTTGTCCTTTCCCTCTTCACCCCTCAACACACACCTGTGACTCCTAGTATTTGAAGCTATGAAGATCTTGCTTGAGAAAGAAAGATGCGTGGGAAGATGGTGGAGTGGGAAACTCTGTCTCTCCACCAAAACAACTATTGAACTGGCAGAAATGATCTGCATCAACACTTTTGAAACCCCAGAGTCTATGGAACACTGGGCAGCATCAAGGGAGAAGCAAGAGGAAGAGGTTGGTAAAATGGAAGGATTTTCCATCTTCATGGACTGGAGGACTAAATATCATTAAGATGTCAATTCTTCCCAAGAGACTTACAGATTCAATGCAATCCCAATCAAAATTCCAACAGCCTTCTTTGCAGAAATGGAAGAGCCAATCATAAAACTTATATGGAAGGGTAAGGAGCCCCAAATAGCCAAAACCATCTTATAAAAGAAGAAAAAAGTTGGAGGACTCACACTTCCCAATCTTACATTTTATTACAAAGCCACAGTAATCAAAATAGCATGGTACTGGCACTGGGACAGATATATAGACAAATGGAATCAATTGAGAGTGTTCAGAAACAACCCTCATGTTTATGGCCAACTGATTTTTGACCAGGCTGCCAAGTCCACTCAATGGTAAAAGAATAGACTCTTAAACAAGTGTTGATGGGAAAACTGGATCTCCATATGCAAAAAAATGAAGGTGGGCCCTTTTATTAGTCAGGGTTCTCTAGGAAATAGAACTGACAGGAGATATCTGTAAATACTGTGAGATTTTTTAAAGAATTGTCTCACAAGACCATAGGGATTTATGAGTGCAAATTTTGTAGGGCAAACTGCGAACCAGGAACTCCGATGAAGGTCCTCCATGAGTTCCCCAAGAGAAGCTGTCTGTCTGAAATAGAGATGGGAATTCTCTCTCTGACTGCTGAAATCACTTCTCCTTTTAAGACTTTCAACTGATTAGATGAGTCATCTCTCATTGCTGAAGGCAATCTCCTCAGTTGATTGTAGATGTAATCAGCTGTAGGTGCAATCAACTCACTGATTACTTAAGTCCACAAAATGTCTTCACAGTCCAATTTGGCCAGTGCTTGCTTAACCAAACAACTGGGCACCATTACCTGGCCAAGATGACACATTAACCTAACCATCACAACCATTTACAAAAATCAACTCAATATGGATCAAGACCTATAAAACTAGAAGAAAACTTGGGGAACTAGAACTATAAAACCAGAAGAAAACTTAGGGAAACATCTTCAGGAACTTGTGGTAGGTAACAGTTTCTTAGATTTTACTCCCAAAGCACAAGCAACAAAAGAAAAAATAGATCATTGGAACCTCATCAAAATTAAAAACTTTTGTGCATCAAAGGATTTTATTATGAAAGTAAAAAGAGAACTTACTCTGGAAGAAAATATTTGGAAACTACATATCTGATAAGGTTTTTGTTTTGGTTTGGTTTTCGCTTTTTTCTTTTTCTTTTTTTTTTTTTTTTTTGGTCTTTATAAAGGGTATTTATTTGGGGTATAACTCCACAGATACCAGGCCAGTCTTCAAATAGGGCATTTGCATCTGGGAATTTGATTTCCAGAAACTTGGAAGTTCCTGAATTAATTTCTGTTTTCTTTTTGCCCAAAAGTTCAGTCCTTAGTGTATTTCTCTCATCTAGTATTTTGCTATAAGCTGCAAGGAGAAGCCAAGCCACATTCTCCAAGTTTACCTTGGAAAGTTCTTTAGCTAAATGCTCTGGATCGCCATTTTCAAATTCTGTCTTCCATATAACACCAGGAGTTAATCTTGTTAAATTCTCTGCAATTTTAAAACATGGATCGCCTTTCCTCCAGTTTCCAATAATAGTTTCATCATTTACTTCCAAGGCATCATAGAAAGTCTCTTTAGCGTCCATATTACTATCAATAGTCTCTTCAAAGTGATCTAGGCCTTTTCCATCAAGCATTTCACAATTCCTCCAAAAAATACCCCTTACCCATTTATAAAACCGTTCCAACATTTTGGTAATTACAAAAGCACTTCCCCACTCCTCGGTACCAAATTCTGTATTAGTCAGCCAAAGGGGTGCTAATGTGAAATACCAAAAATGGGTTGGTCTTTATAAAGGGTATTTATTTGGGGTATAAGTCCACAGATACCAGGCCATAAAGCATTAAGTTTCTTCTCTCACCACAGTCCATTGCCATGTGTTAGAGCAAGACAGCTGCCGGCATTCGCCAGGGTTCAGGCTTCTGGGGTTCCTCTCTTCCCCGGGCTGCGTTTCTCTCCGGGCTTAGCTCCTGTTTCCTCCACGAGGTCAGCTGCAGACGATCAGGCGAACGGCTTGCTTCTCTTTCCCTGGGGCCTTCTTTCCAACATCAAAACTGCTTCGCAAAAGACTCGCTTTTTTCTTTTTCTGAAAAGGTTTTTTATTTTTATTTTTTTTTTACCGGGAGGTCCTGGGGATCGAACCCAGGTCCCTCCATATGGGAGACAGACACCTAAACATTTAAGCCACATCCATCCCTCTGATAAGGTTTTAATATCCAGAATATATAAAGAAATCCTACAACTTAGCAATGAAAAGACAACCCATTTATAAAATGGGCCAAAGATTTGAATTGACATTTTTCCAGAGAAGATATAGAAATGGCCAGAAATCACATGAAAAGATGCTCCATATCATTAGCCATTAGGAAAATGCAAATCAAAACCACAAAGAGAAACCACTTCACAGCCCCCTAGAATGGCTACTAATAAAAAACAGAAAATTACAAGTACTGGAGTGGGTGTGGAGACATAAGAACACTCTTTCATTGTGAGTGTTAAACGGTGCAACCACTGAGGAAGACACTTTGGCAGTTCCTCAGAAAGTTAAGTATATTGACCTGGCAATCCAACTTCTAGGTATATACCCAAAAGAACTGAAAGCAAGGACTTTAACAGGTATTTGCACACCAAGAGTCATAGCTGTATTATTCACAATTGTCAAAATCTGGAAGCAACCCACGTATCCATCAACCAATGAATGAATAAATAACATATGGTATATTTATACAAAGGAATATTATTCAGCCATAAAAAATAATGAGGTTCTGATACATGTGACAACATGGATGAGCCTTGAAGACATCACATTGAATGAAATAAGCCATTCACGAAAGGACAAATATTGTACAATATCACTGATATGAAATAATTAGAATAAGCAAATTCCTAAGAGTCAGAAACTAGAATAAAGGTTACCCAGTGGCTGGGATAGTGGTAGGGAATGGAGAGTTAATGCTTAAATTGTGTAGTTTCTATTTGTGTTTATTGTAAAGTTTTGGTAGTGGATGGTTGTAATGGTAGTACAACATTGTGAACATAATTAACAACACTGAATAATGTATTTGAATGTGGCAAAAGAGAACTTTTAGGTTGTATGTATGTTACAAGAATAAAATTTTTTTAAAAAGATTATGATTCCATTTATATAAAGTTCAAAGCAGTCAAAGTCAATCTATGCTGTTAGAAATCCTAATAGCAGCTACTTTCTTCTTTTTTAAAAAAAAAAATCAATTTTATTGATGCATATTCATAAACATACAACTCATCCAAAGTGTACATTCAGTGGTATTTGCTATAATCATGTAGTTGTGTATTCATCATTTCAATCATTATTAGAGCATTTTCATTATTTCAGTAATACTAATAATAAACAAAACACAAACAAGAAAATTCCTCACTTCTCAATCTCTGTATGCTTCCCCCACTGTACATAGCTGTTGTTTCTGACTATTCTATCAAAAATATATAATCAATGGCTTTTAATATCATCACAATGTTGTACATTCATCATCTCAAAATTTTTAGAACAATTTCATTACTCCAAAAAGAAAGACTCCACACGCCTTAGCATCTTTCTTCAGACCTACATAACCACTAATCTCATTTCATCTTTATAAATTGATTTATATTTATATTTTATATAAATGGAATCGTACAATATGTAGTACTCTGTGTCTGGTCTCCTTCATTTGGTATAATGTGTTTTTTTGGTCTAATATTAACAATTTGTACTATTAACTTACATTTGTTCAGCTTCAAAGAAAAATGGTCTTATATATGCAATTCTACCCATATTCATATTTCACATAATATATTTAGTTCATAAGAGGGCAATCATACAGTATTTGTCCTTTTGTGTCTGACTTGCTTCACTCAACATATTGTCCTCCAGGTTCATCATGGTGTCATACATTTCACGACTTCATTTCTTCTTAATAAGCAGTGACTTTCAAAAAGGAGGGAATAATGACTGGGAGGGGACATAATGGAGGCTTTTAGAAAATTGATACTGCTCTATATTGTTTTTTGGTGGTTGTTATATAAATTTTATGAAATTTGTCTAGATATATATTCATAATTTATATGTTTTTTCTGTAAGTAAGTTATATCTAAATACATATAGAAAGATAAATTTGGAACTTTTCTCTATGTAAGAGCTAATAGTGATTTATTTTTCCCAAGAGGTGTGACTATGAATCCAATTTGTATGTTTTGCTCATTTGTGCTTTCCAGTTGGTATTCAACAACATGTATTATTTTGGTAATAAAATTTTAAATATAAAACATGTTAAATAAAGAAAAATAACATGAAAAAAAATAAAGATGAAGTAGGAATGAGTGGATGGATGGAGTCTCTGCAATGGTTTATTCCCATTTACAAGTGGTGAAGAAGAATTAAGCCCCCATTTTGTAGCACAGCTCTCCAATTCTCCTCACTTGCCCCCTCTTTCACCCCCTGCTTCCATAGCTAAGCAACACAGTATACCTTGTTTCCATTTGAATATGTTTTTAAACTCTAAGCCTTCCACTTATCTGACAAACTTCTAATTATTCGAATTTTTTGATAAAGAGGTGAGACATGCAAATATCCCCATGTCTGATTTTGGAGAAGAAGTTCTATTAGAAAAATAAAACAACCAAATACAAAAAGCACCCTGTGTCCCAGGGCTTATCTGTTTAAGCTGCTTTATTTCAGTGAGCCATAGTAATAATAGCAAACACTTAGGTGCTTACCATGTGCCAGGGAATATACTAAGTGTTTTATAAGTATTATATCTCTAATCCTTTTAACAATCCCATTCAATTGTTAGTCTCATTATCTTCATTTCATATATGAGAAAATTGAGGTTTAGTGAGGTTAAGTATTTTGCAGTCTAATTCCAGAGCACACATTCTTCACTATTAGATTTAATATTCTGTGTAGGTGAAATAGAAAACGGAGATGACCCTTGGATGAACGGCCCCAGGATAGTGAGGCAGCTCTAAAAGGAGCTGGGGTTTTAGACATAAAGGAACATGCTCATCTTCATACTCCTCAGAGGACTTGATCAAAATAGAAAAGTTAATAAAAGCAAGAAAACCTCAGGATGCCTTCAAGGGATTGTAATTTTAATAAAAAATTTTCATTAGTAAGCCTTATGATAAAGTTTCTCTCAAGGGATCATCCATGGTAAGACAACTTGACTAGCTCATTAATAAAGCTGAGTGTGTCTACTTCAGAGCAGATCTTCAAGTTCTCTTTTTCTATCCAAGACCTTTCTCCAAAGCCCCAGACTCTTTTCTGACTATTTGCTTAACGGCCCCATCTGGAGACTCTGTCAGAACTTAGCGCAATCACTATTCCACCCATCACTTCCCTCCCAACTGCTCTTCCTTTGACTTCCTTGTTTCTATTAAATGCACCTCCAGTTACCTCCCCCACCCAAGCTTGAAACCCTCAAGTCACGTTTCCAAAGCCCACCAGTAAAAACAGAGAAAAACAATTATTTTTATAAGGAAGGTGGGAAAGACCTGAGTGGACATTTTGATAACGCAAAAAGGACTACTCTGAATAGGTGAGGATAATATGAAAATTGAATTAAACTGCTCTGTCAAATAATGATGGAGTCCTTAGGGTCCTTGAAGAAGAAAGCTGAAAAATGAGCTGATTTGGGACTCAGCACCTCAGTGAGAGGTCAGGGCCTGAGCAGAGGCACATACAAACTGTCAGAAATTTCCTATGGTAGGTAGAAGTGATGAATCTCTAGGAAATGAGAATTGATAATCAATTTTATATTTCCTGCTCCACATGATAATTAATGCCACAGTCCCATAATCCAAAATCACCAGGGAATCCCGGGAAAATTTGTTATTCAGAGCACTGATATGTAAATGTAAATTGTGCTTTGGAGGAATAAGGGAGAAAAGGAAATCTTCAGGCCCTGGTAGAGAGAGGGCAGCAGTTCTGCAAATGGGGGTAGAGAGAGAACACAAACTGGAGTTAAGGCGGGGGGCAAGGTACACAAAAATCTTGGAGTAGGGATTTTAAGTGCCAGATACAGGAAGAAAGTAAGCTGCTCCCCAACTTTTCTTGGGATTCCACAGAAATATTAGAAAGGCATTGGTTTTCCACTTTATTTGGGAGCACTCTGAGGTTTTGAAAATATGATTATTAATAGAAGGAGTGACTTCAAATGTCTGGAAGACTATTTGAGACTAAGTAACGTCACACATTATCTTATTTAATCTTTATATAACAATCATGTGAGGTAGGGCATTATTTTTCTCACTTTATATATGAGGAAACAAAGAACACAGTGGCTGTGCTACTATCCCAGGCTGCCACACATTGGTCCCTTCAGAGATTCCCCAGTGAATAAAATGGACAGGTAAATACATAATTATAAAAATATTAGCACAGTAATGTGAACAACAATAGAGACCGACCAACAATTGACAGCAAAAGAAATGCCTAACTTGGTCAGACCACTCACAGGAGAGTGAACCCTGCTCCCTTGGTTTTTTTCCTTTAACAAATATTTGTTGAGCATCTAGTAAATTCTCTGCTCATGGAAACAATATTAACTCAGAAGCATATGCTTTATTTATATCAGCAAGAACTTTCCTTATTATTCAGTGAGTATTAAGCATTAAAACAAATACTACTTCTAGTGGGATATTGATGATAAATGCAAGCTCATTTATTCTATGATCATTTATTTAACATCTACTTTAAGGTACTGTCTGGAAAATAACACACGGTTCTTACTCAAAGTAGACTTTAGGTTGATCATTATAGCCAACTCTGAACCTATAGTTATTTTGAAACTTATAAATTGTCGTCTGAACTTCAAGCTAACTTAACATCATACTCTTAAAGTTTATATTCAGTTCAGTTCTGGGCACTATATCTTAGGAAATAACTTCTGTAACTATCTTTTTTCATAGCCTGCTGATGAAGTCATTCCACAAAGATTTCAACTCCACTGAGTTATTTTAGTTCTAAATCCATTTGCATAAAGAAAAGTTAAGAAATTAGCAACAAGAAAAAATTTAGCACATATTATAGGCCAGGCACTGGAACAATAGATGGCATTATAATGATGAAGAGACAGAGTTTCCCCTCAGGGAGATAACATTCTAACAAAGGCAATAAACATAGAAGCAAATAACTATAATACAGCATAATATATGCTATACTGAAAGTGAGTATAATGTTCCATGAGAAAAAAAATGAATGTGCAATTAATTTGGTTAAAGAACCACAAACAACAAAAAAGATTCAAATTTTTTCCAAAATTAAATACTTTATTACTTAAATTATTTAAAAAGACAACTACTTGAGACTTCCAGGGAAGATGGAGGAGTTGGGAGTTCCAGGACTCAGTCCTCCCACCAAAGCAACTATTAAATAAGCAGGAACTATCTGAAACAACTATTTGAAACTCCAGAGGCCAGAAGAACACTGAACAGCACCTAGGGAAGAGGAGAGTAAGAGGATGATAAATTATGGTTAAGAACTGTAAATTATTCTCTACATGCTGTGGCTGCTGACACCAATCCCCCACTCTCTCAGCAAGCCGTCATGAGGTCCAGTCCTTGGCTGTCTGCAGATGACAGAAAGGGCCATAAATATCTGCTTCCTCAAGAACAGGGTGGATATAGCCGATGGCTGATCATGGCTTTGGGATTAGCAAATTCAGATCTCTGGTTCCTGGCTCTGAAATGGCTATTGTTTCAAGATACTCTGGACAAAGGTGGTGGCAGCCATTGTTTCAACCCCACCCTGAACAGGGGCAGAGGTGGTGTGGATTTAAAGATGCAGTACTTCCTCAGGGCTGTGGGGGACAGGTAGCTGAAGCACTGCATTTTCTGGGCAGGCTAGGAAAGTGCAGCATCAGGGAGCCATCAGAGAAGATGCTGGAGCCCTTCCTGAGCCTCTCTAGGGCACTTTGGAGCTGGTCTGCACTTCCTTCATGGGTTCCTGATCCTGTTTTGACTGGGAAAGACTGACTTGGGAAAGTCCTCTCTGGGGTGACTTTCCTCCAGAATTTGCTCTCCAGACAAAAGCAGTATAAGACAACAAGAGGGGCATTAAAAAATAACTATAGAAGCAGATGGTCTGGGACAAAGGCCTGCCAGCATCAATTACTTGGGAGAGAGATGTCTGTCTCCTGGGAAACAAGTGAATACCAAAATCCTGTAAACAGGGGAACTTCAAAACAACTAACAAGCAAAATCCCAGAACAAGACAGAGGCCCTAAAAGATAAGGAAAACCCTGCACACTGCATTTGTCTTGGAAAGACCTTCCTGATAGGAGGGCTGAAGATCAAGAATATCTCTGTCTGATCACCAACTGGTTACAAATCCAAGAAAGAGATATCCTTAGGAGTAAATCCCAGAGTTAACATTTTAAAATATTAAACTGGATAGTGTGCAAAAAAATAGTAGAAGACAAACAAAGAAACAGGAAATGATGGCCCATCTAAAGGAAGAGGATAAAAATCTAAAAACACCACCAATGAAGAAGACTAGAAGGTGGACATAAACAAACAAAGCCTTTAAAAATTATCTTAAAAATGCTTAAGGGAGGAAGGAAAGTACAGAGAAAGAACAGAAGGGTATCAAGAAAACAATGAATGAACAATATGGGAATATTGAAAAAGAGATAAAATTTTTAAAAGGACCAAACAGAACTACTGGAGTTTAAGCCCACCATAAATGAAATATATCTTATATTTATTACATTAGCCAATGCACTGGACAAGGAGAGAGTTCTAGAAGTTGCAAGAGAAAAACAACATGTTATATACAAAGGAGGTCAAATTAGATTGAGGGCTGATTTCTCATCAAAAATCATGAAAGCAAAAAAGCAGTGGGTTGAAATACCTAAAGTGCTGAAGGAAAACAACTGCCAACCAAGAATTTAATGCAGTGAGACTCTTTTTCAAAAATAAGGGAGAAATGAAGGCATTCACAGATAAACAAAAGCTGAGGGAATTCATCACCACTAGACCTGCCCTATAAGCACTGCTAAAGGGAGTTTTTCAGACTGAATAGAAAGAACACTAGCCAGCAGTCCAAAGCAGCATAAAGAAATAAAGACCTGTGGTAAAAGTAACCATTTGGATAGTAATAAACGCCAGTATTAATGTATTGTATTGTTTGGTATGTAACTCCACTTCTTCCTACAGGTGCTAAAATGAAAATGCATAAAATGTAATGATAAATCTAGGTTTTTGGACATACAATGTGCAAAGATAAAAATGGTAACAAGTACAAAAAATGGTGGGGGGACAGGAGGATATAGGAAACATATATGTGCATACTATTGAAATTGATTTGTTATCAAACCAAATATGATTGTTATATATTTAGGATGTGAAATTTTAACCCCATGGTAACCACAAGGAAAATATTTTATTTATTTATTTTTTTACCGGGAGGTCCCAGGGATCGAACCCGGGTCCCTCCATATGGGAGACAGACACCCAACCATTTGAGCCACATCAGTCCCCCACAAGGAAAATAGATGAAAAATATATCCAGATATAAGTAAGAAGGCACTCAATGTGTACAACACAAAAAAGCACATAAATATAAAAGTAAGCTTTAACAGGAGGGAGGTAGAAAAGGTATAAGACTTACAAAGGCTAAATAGCAAAATGGCAGAAAAATGGCCCATATTGTCAGTAGTGATTTTAAGTGGAAATGGATTAAATTCTCTCATCAAAAGAGAGTGACAGAATGGCTCAAAAAGTATGACCCAAAGTATAAAGTAAGTATGGAAGAGATTAACCTTAAAGTCAAAGATAAAAGTAGGTTGATGGTGAAAGGATGGAAAAAAAATACACCATGCAAACAGTAACCAAAAGGCAGTTGTGGTAGTGATACTAATATCAGATAAAATAGACTTTCGGTCAAAAACAGTTATGAGGAACAAAGATGATCATTATATACTGATAAAGGGTACAATTCAACAGGAAGATATAGCAATTATAAATATATATGCACCTATCAGCAGTATGCCAAAACTTATGAAGCAAATACTGAAAGAGTTGAAGGGAGAAATTGACAGTTCTACATTAATAGTAGGGGACTTTAACAGACCACTCTCAAAAATGGATAGAACATCTAGTCAGAAGATCAATAAGGAAGTGCAGGACTTGAACGATAAATTAAACCAACCAGACTTAACAGGCATATGCAGAACATTGCACTAAATGAAAAGAGAATACACAGTCTTCTCAAGTGCACATGAATCATTCTCCAGGATAGACCATAAGTTAGGTCACAAGGCAAATCTCAATAAATTAAAAAATATTGAAAACCTACAGTGTACATTCTCTGACCACAATGGAATGAAGCTATAAATCAATGACAGAGAGAAAAATGAACAAGGAGAGTCATAATACTGATAAAGGGGTCAATTCAACATGAAGATATAACAATTATAAATATATATGCACCTAACAGCAGAGCCCCAATAACTAGTAAGGAGATTGGATCAGTAATCAAAAACCTCCCAACAAAAAAAGCCCAGGACCAGATGGCATTACAGGTGTATTTTATCAAACATTCCAAGAAGAATTAACACCTATCCTGCTAAAAGTCCCCCACAAAAATTGAAGAGGAGGGAACACTCTCTAATTTATTCTATTAGGCCAAAGTCAGCCTCAAACCAAAGTCAGAAAAAGATACCATCAAAAACCACAACTACAGACCAATATCTTTTATGAATATAGAGGCAAACATCATCAACAAAATACAAGCAGACTGAATACAACAGCATATTAAAATAATTATGCCCTATGTTCAAGTGGGATTTATCTCTGGTATGCAAGGTTGGTTCAACATAAAAATTAAGGTAATACACCACATTAACAGAATGAAGGGGAAAAAAATTATATGATTATCTCAATTGATGTAGAAGATGCATTTGAAAAAATACAGCACCCTTTCTTGATAAAAACACTTAGAACACTGGGAATAGAAGGAAACTTCCTCAACATGATAAAGAGCATAAATGAAAAACCCACTGTGACAGTTAGGCTAATGTGTCAACTCGGCCAGGTAATTGAGTCCAGGATTTGGTCCAGCAAGCACTGGGCTAATTGTAATACAAGAACATTTATGGACTTTGATCACCAGTGAGTTTATTGGGTGGATGGCTGATTACATCTGCATCAATCTGGGAGATTGCCATCAGCAATGGGTGATGCTTTTATCCAATCAGTTGAATACCTTAAAAGGGAAAGTGATTTCAACATTCAGAGAAATTTCCCAGCTCATCTTTGGACAGCCAACTTCTCCCAGAAACTCATCAAGGACCTTCACTGGATTTTCATTGGAACCCCTGGTTTGCAGCCTGCTTGTGGAACCTGGACTTGTGCATCCCTATGGTCACGTGAGAGACACTTATAAAATCTCATATTATTGACAGATATGTCCAGTTGATTCTGTTTCCCTAGAGAACTCTGACTAATAAACCCAAAAATAACATCCTACTTAATGGTGAAAGACTGAAAGTCTTCCCTCTGAGATAAAAAAATTAAAAAAATAAAGAAGAAGAAGACAAGGATGCCCACTGTCACCACTGTTATTCAGCATTGTACTGGAAGTTCTTGCCAGAGCAATTAGTCAAGAAAAAGAAATAAAAGCCATCCAAACTGGAAAGGAAGAAGTAAAACTATTTGCAGATGATATAATTCTATACACAGAAACTCATGAAAAATCCACAAAAAGCTTCTAGAGTTAATAAATGAATTCAGAAAGGTGGTGGGGTACAAAATCAACCCCCCTAAATCAGCAGTGTTTCTGTATACACACAATGAACAAACAAGAGATGAAATCAAGAAAAAATCAATCCACAATAGCAACTATAAAGAGTCAAATATGTAGGAATAATCTATCAAATGTTTTAGTTTGCTACTGGGAATAATATACCAGAAATGGGTTTACTTTTATAACAAGAATTTTTTTATGTTAAAAGCTTACAGTTCTGAGGCTGTGAAAGTGTCCAAATCAAGGCATCACAGGGATAGTTTCTCTCCAAGCTGCAGCTGTTGGCTCTCAGACACATGACACCATATGCTCCCCTCTCCTCTGGGCCTCATTGCTTTCAGTTTCTGGGTTCCTCTGTCTGTGGTTTTTCTGTCTCCTGGGTCCACAGATTTCAACTTATGGAGGACCCTTTCTATCTCTGCCACTTTTTCTGTGTCTTCAGCTTTTTATTCCCCTGTTTATGAAGTACTCAAGTAAGAGGATTAAGACCCACACTGGATCATGCCCTATAGAAGTGATCTAATCAAAAGGAAGGTCCCTTAACTGAATATAATCAAAAATTCCCAACAACAATAGGTTTACAGGCACAGGAATGGATTAGCTTTAAGAACAGGATTTTCCGGGATCTACCTAGCTTAAAACTGTCACACCAAAGATGTAAAGGATTTGTACATATTAAACCACAAACATTATTAAAAGAAACTAAAGAAAACCTAAATAAATAGAACAATATTTCATGTTCATGGATTGGAAGACTAAATATCATGAAGATGTCAATACTACTCAAAGTAATTTATGGATTCAATGCAATCCCAATCAAAATTCCAACAACCTTCTTTGAAGAAATGGAGAAGCCAATCACCAAATTTATTTGGAAGGGTAAGGGATACTAAATAGCTAAAGTCATCCTGAAAAAGAAGAATGAAGTTGGAGGACTTACAAAGCCACAGTAATCAAAAGAGCATAGTACTGGCACAAGAATATACAAATAGACCAATGGAATAAAATTGAGAGCTTGCAAATAAACCTTCTCACATGTATGGAAAACTTATTTTTTATAAGGTGGTAAAGGCCACTCAATTGGGAAAGAATAGTCTATCTTCAATAAATGGTGCGAGGAAAACTGGACCTCCATTTGCAGAAGAAGAAGAGGAAGAGAAAGAGGAAGAGGAAGAGGAAGAAGAAGAAAAAGGAATACCCCTACCTCACAGTATATACAAAAAGCAACTCAAAATGGATCAAAGACCTTAATAAAAGAGCTATTACTATCAAACTTCTAGAAAAAAATTTAGGGAAACATCTTCAGGACCTTGTGTTAGGCAATGTTTCTTTTTTTTTTATTTTTTAAAGATACTTAGATTACATAAATGATACATAAAAAATGTAGGGGACTCTCATATGCCCCACTCCCTACCGCTCTCACACTATCCCACATTAACAACATCCTTCATTAGTGTGGTTACATTTGTTACAATTGATGAACACATATTGGAGCAGTGCCACTAAGTATTGATGATAGTTTACATTATAGCTTAAACTCTCTCCCACACAATTTTGTAAGTTATGACAAGATGTATAATGGCCTGTACCTGTCATTGCAACGTCATTCAGGACAATTCCAATGTCTCGAAAATGCCCCCATATTACACCTATTTTTCCCCTCTCCCTCTCCTCAAAACCTCTGGTGGCCACTGCCTCCAAACCAATGATTAAAGTTTTTCCATTGCTAGAATAACTATAAGTCTATAGTAGAATAACAGTAAGTCTACTTTAGTCCATCATTCATTCCCCTGAGGATTCTGGAATGGTGATGTCCATTCCACCTCTAATTGATAAGGGGCTTAGATACCATGAGGCAGATGGATGGGACTATGTTGCTTGCAGTTGTAGACTCTCTGTTCCTTGGGATGGTCGTTGTCCATCATTACTTCCTTGTTAGTTGTCCTGGGTGAGTCCAGTGAACTGGAGAGTAGGTGTTGCAACTCTGTTGAGTTTCAAGGCCCAGCTGGCATATGGACAGCCCAAAGATTTAAGTCTCTTGGACATAAACCTATCAACTCTAGTACTAACTATAGGTTCAAATAGAAAGGGCAGAAAAGCCATGTATAGGGAAAACACAACTGAGTCCAACTCTGTCACACTGGGGAGCATAAATTCCAAAGTGGGGCCCACTGACAGGGCACCAAACTCCTGAGTTGTCAGCCCTGCCTATAGTGTCTGGATGTCTCCAGAGCCCCCAGGAGCCCTGCTATTTCAGGCAATATTTACTGTGGCAGTCAATGAGATCCTGCTGAGACATACATAAATGTAACCTCAGGAATGACCTCCCGACTCACTTTGAAGTCTCTTAGCTATATAAACTCATTTGTTTTTAGCTTTTCCTACTTTTTTTAAAGGTCTTTTTCCAGTTACATAGCTAGTTGGTGCTTGGTAGTAATCCCTTGGTGCCAAGGAGGGGATACCAGGATTCATGTCCCATGCTAGGGGGAAGGTAATGCATTTATATGCTAAGTTTGGTTTAGAGAGAAACCACATTTGAGCAACAAGGAGGCTCTCAGGAGGTAAGTCAGGCAACCTATAATATTAGGCTAAATTTCAATTTCAAAAGAAAATGTTCATAAGTACTCCCAAAGCACAAACAACAGAAGAAAAAAGTAGATAAATGGGACCTCATCAAAATAAAAAATGTTTGTTACTCAAAGGACTTTATCATGATAGTAAAATGATAACCTAAACAACGGAAGAAAATAGCTGGAATTCTTATGCCCAATAAAGGATTAATATCCAGAATATATAAAGGAATCCTTCAACTTAACAACAAAAAGAGAAACAATGCAATTAAAAAATCAGTAAAAGACTTGAACAGACATCTCTCCAAAGAATATATACAAGTAGTCAAAAAGCACATGAATAAATGCTCAACATCTTTAGCCATCAGGGAAATGCAAATCAAAACCACAATGAGATACCATTTCACATCCATTAGAATGGCTGCTATTAAAACTACAGGAAATAACAAGTGTTGGAGAGGATGCAGAGAAATAGTGTCGTCAGTCAAAGGGTTGTTGAAGCAAAATACCAGAAATCTGTTGGCTTTTGTAAAGGGTAGTTATTTGGGGTAGAAGCTTACAGTTACCAGGCCATAAAGCAAAAGTTACTTACCACACCAAAGTCTATTGCCATGTGTTGGAGCAAGATGGCTGCTGACATCTGCAAGGATTCAGGTTTCCTAGGTTCCTCTCTTCCCAGGGCTCATTTCATTTCTGGCTCAGCACCTCTGTTTTCTCCACAAGGTCAGCTGTAGACTATGAGGCTTTCTAAGCTATGCCTCTCCCCACAAGGCTAGCTATAGACTATCAGGTGACTTGCTCTGTCTCTCTCCCTGGGGCTTGATTCTCTTTTTGCTCATGACCAAGCTCCTCTGTGTGCTTACTTCCCAGGGCTCCAGCTCAAAACTCTAACCTCCCTTCTCTGTGGTACAGTAGGATGAGTCTACACATCCTACTGACATGGCCCAATCAAAGCCTTAATCATTATTTAATCAAGTAAAAGTTTACAAACATAATCCCAATATTTCTTTTTGGAATTCATCAATAATATCAAACTGCTACAAATAAGAATACTTGTTCATTGATGGTGGCAATGTAAAATGGTGGAGCCACTATGGAAAACAGTTTGGCAGTTCCTCAGAAATCTAAGTATAGAACTACCATATGATGTGGAAGTCCCACTACTAGGTATATACCCAAAAGACTGAAAGCAGGGACTCAAACAGCTATTTGCACACCAGTGTTCACTATGTTATTATTCACAGTTGCCAAAAGATGGAAGCATCCAAAACAAAATGTGGTAAAACATACAATGGAATATTATTCAGCTGTAAAAAAGAATGAAGTCCTGATACATGCAACAACATGGATGAACCTTGAAGACATCAGGTTGAATAAAATAAGCCAAACACAAACCATTTATGAGCTCAATGGTTTGAATGGTTTGAAATAATTAGAATAATCAAACTCATAGAGACAGAATCTAGAATCTGGATTACGAGGGATAGTAATGGGAAGTTAAGGCTTAAAATGTACATGGTTACTATTTTGAATGATGGAAATGTTTTGGTAATGGATAGTGGGGAATGCAGCACAACATTATGAATGCAATTAACAGCACTGAAATAATTTATCTGAATATGATTTAAAAGGGGAAATGTTAGATTGTATATGTGGTAAGAGAATAAAAATATTTTTAAAAATCTATGGAACTACAGTATATAGTGAACCCTAAATTAAACCATGGACTCATGAATTGTAACAAATATTCCACACCAATGCATGGTTTTCATGTTGGGGTGGTATATGGCAATCCTGTATTTTATGCAGGATTGTTCTGTAAATCCACATCTTTTCTAATTAAAAAAAAAAAAAAAAAAAAAAAAAGACAGCTACTTGCATAGTGCTGGACATATATACTCAGAGAATATCAATAAAAATATAACTGGTAGCTATCTCCAAGTGGTGGTAGTTGGGATTATTTTTATGTAAAGCTTCTTTCTTCAGTTTAACTTGTTAAAAAAAAAAAAACAGTTTGCTCAGTTATCATTTGATGAATAAATTTCCAGGGTTTTTTCTATGCTTATATATAAATGTGTATGTTTCTATGTGTGGTGATTTGGAGCTATGTACCCCAGAAAAACATGTTCTTAAACTTAATCCATTCTTGTGAGTGTGAACCCATTGTAAATAAGACTTTTTGATGATGTTATTTCACTTAAAGTATGGCCAGACTGAATCATGATGGGTTTTAATCCTATTACTGAAGGCTTTATAAGGAATGCCACAGAGATAAAGCCATAAAGTGCAGCCAGAACCTGTAAGTCAATGGTATGTGGAAGAGAAAGAGTATGCCACCATGAGCATTGCCATGAGACAGAATAGCCAATAACCAAGGATCACTAACAGCCAGTCCCAGAACCACCAGTCTTGTGGGAAAAAGAATTACCTTGATAATGTATTAATTTCACACTTCTCTTAGCCTTGAAACCATTATCCAATAAATTTCCATTGTTTACACCAACCCACTGAATGGTATTTGCTTTGGCATCCAGAAAACTAAAACAGTATGTATGTATCCACATACACATATATATACACATTCACATAGACATATTAAAAATATAGCTATAAGACTGGATAGGATGAATTTTCCCTCCCAATGTCTTGAAAATCTACTGCACTTTATTGACTGACCTACATGAACAGCATTAGAAACCAACAGAATATATGTATGCATATATTATGTAAATACAGATATGTAAATATTATAAGATTTATTATAGGAATTGGCTTATGCTATTTGAGAGCATTGGCATATGTCAGAATGCCATAGGGCAGATTGTAAGTTAAAACTCAGATGAAAATTTTTGATGAACTCCCCAGGAGAAGCTGGCTGGCTAAAGTGGAGAGACAGAGATTCTTTCTGACAGCTGAAATCCTCAGTTCCCTCTTTAAGGCCTCAAACTGATTAGATAAGGAGGCTTTTCTCATTGCTGAAGGCAATCTCCTTTGTTGATCATATATGTAATTAGTCATAGATGCAATCAACTGACTAATTATTAAAATCCATGTAATACCCCTATAGTAACAATCAGGTCAGTGCTTGCTTGATCAAAAAATTAGACATCACTAGCCAAGTTGACGCATGAACTTAACCATCACAGGCCGCGCCATGTCATCTTGGCACCCATACAAATCTCCTTAAACCTTACTTAATCTCTATATAAAAAGAATAACTGATACTTTTGTCTGACATAATTCAACTATCCTACATACAACTGGAAATTAACCAAACCTTTCCCCAGGAGAAGGTACACATTGGGTAATATTCAACCTTAAACTTCATAACCTTTAACTGAAATACTATGATATAAAGTTAGTACATTTTATATGATAAAGGAATAAGATAGGGAAGAAAACAAAGATAATTGCTTCATGTATATATACAAACATATTAACAAAACAAGTAAGAAATACTCATAATCATTATAGTTCACATTTATGCAACTGGGCGTGTAGATATGGCTCATATGTATTACTATCTTCTTATACTACCCATTCCATAATCCCTTCATCAGCAAGCACCTCAGCTAGTGTGGGTTCTGTGCCTTGTGAAGTAACCTTAACCTTCATTTCTGAAGGTTCTGGGCCATTAGTAGTCCTACCTGGAATGAGTTGTTGCAGTTTTCAACTGACTTTAATCACAAGGCATGGTAGTACTAAGAGATGCCTGAGGGGATCTCCTGTATTCCATGCAAACTTTTCTTTACCTCCAATGTGTTATTGCAGACCTCCTTCCCCTTGATAATCAGGAACAATCATCCAGCCAGTACAGTAATTCCCTTCTTTGCCTGCTGATTCAGAGACATGAGGAGACCAAAGTCACTGGGTGGTAGTCTTAACTTCCAGTTCAATGGAATCACTATTGTGTTTCTTGGTGGAAGGAGCCCGCCTTTTAAACCTGTAGACCAGCAGACCTTAAAGTTGTGGGGACAGGAGGCAAATTTTTTCTAGTGGATCATTAGAGGTAATAGTGAATTGTACCACTTTTTTTTTTTTTTAAATATTTTATTTATTTATTCATTTATCCCCCCCTTGCTGCCTGTGCTCGCTGGGCCAGCCAACCATGCCGCGCAGGCAGGCTTGCCCTCACCAGGAGGCCCCGGGAACCGAACCCAGGGCCTCCCATATGGTAAACGGGAGCCCCACTGATTGAGCCACAGCCGCTTCCCCCAATTTGTGTAGTCATGAATGAAATTGTCACCAATTTTCCAATCATGTTCCTTCCAAGTCACTGACCATCCAACCAAACCATTGGCCACAGTTAATGATGAAATGGACAAATCTCTAGAAACAAACAAGCAGCCTACATTGACAAAACAAGAAATTGATGAACTCAACAGAACAATCACAAGTAATAAGATTAAATTAGTCATCAGAAACCTCCTAACTAAGAGCTCAGGACCAGATGGCTTCACAGGTGAATTCTACTAAACATTCTGGTAAGAACTAACACCAATCCTGCTTAAACTCTTCCACAAAATAGAAGTGGAGGCAATATTGCCTAACTCATTCTATGATGCCAACATCACCCTAATACCAAAGCCAAATAAAGATACCACAAGAAAGGAAAACTACAGACCAATGTCTCTGATGAAACTGGATGCTAAAATTCTCAACAAAGTACTTACTAATCATATTCAACAACACATCAAATGAATTATACATGATGACCAAATGGATTTCATCCCTGGTACGCTAGGATGGTTCAACATAAGAAAATCAATCAATGTAATACATCACATTAACAGACCAAAAGAAAAAAATCACATGATCATCTCTATTGATGCAGAAAAAGCATTTGACAAAATACAGCACCTTTTCCTTATAAAAACACTTTAAAAGATAGGAATAGAAGGAAACTTCCTCAACATAATAAAGGGTATATATGAAAAACCCACAGCTAATATATTCAATGAGGAAATGCTAAACACTTTCCCTCAAACCTGGAAAAAGACAAGGATACCCACTGTCACTGCTCTTATATAACATCGTGTTAAAAGTACTTGCTTAAGCACTTAGGCAAGAAAAAGATATAAAAGGCATCCAAATTGAAAAGAAAGAAGTAAAAATTTCACTATTTGCAGATGACATGATCCTATACATAGAAGGCCCTGAAAAATCTACAACAAAGCTTCTAGAGTTGATAAATGAGTTCAGTAAAGTGGCAGGATATATGATCAAAGTGCAAAAATCATAATCATTTCTGTACACCAATAATGAGGAATCTGAGGAGGAAATCAAGAAAAAAAGTTCCATTTACAATAGCAACCAAAAGAATCAAATACCTAGGAATAAACTTAATTGAAGATGTAAAGACTTATATGCAGAAAACTACACAACATTGTTAAAGGAAATCAACGAAGACCTAAATAAATGGAAGAATATTCCCTGTTCATAGTTGGAAGACTAAAAATTATTAAGCTGTCCATCCTACTCAAATGGATTTACAGATTGAATGCAATTCCAATAAAAATTACAACAGCATTTTCTTCTAAATTGGAAAAGCTAACTATGAAACTTATTTGGAAGGGCAAGGAAACCTGAATAGCCAAAGATATATTGAATAAGGAAAATGAAAATGGAGGAATTGCACTACCTCACTTTAAAACATATTACAAAGCTACAGTGGTCAAAACTGCATGGTATTGGCACAAGGATAGACATACTAACCCATGGAACCAAATTGAGAGTATATACGAGGATATAGATCCTCATATATACAGTCAGTTGATATTCAACAAGGTCACCAAGCCTGCTCAACTGGGAGAAAATTGCCTCTTCAACAAATGGTGCTTGGCGAACTGGATATCCATATCCAAAAGAATGAGAGAGGTACACCATCTCACACCCTATACAAAAATTAACTCAAGATTGATCAAAGCTCTAAATACAAGATCCAAATCCATAAAGCTCCTAGAAGATAATGTAGGGAAGCATCTACAAGATCTGGTGGTAGGAAATGGTTTCATAAACTTTATACCCAAAGTACGAGCAATGGAAAAACAAAAAAAAGATAAATGGTTCCTCCTCAAAATTAAAAACTTTTGCACTTCAAAGGAGTTTCTCAAGAAAGTCAAAAGGTAGCCTGCTCAATGGGAGAATATATTTGGTAACTAATTATCCAATAGGGGCCTAATATCTAGCATATACAAAGAAATCCTACAACTCAAAAATACATCTTGCCATTTAAAAAATGGGCAAGAGACTTGAAGACACTTCTCCAACAAAGAAACACAAATGGCTAAAAAGCACATGAAAAGATGTTCGACATTACTAGCTATCAGGGAAATGCAAATCAAAACTACAATGAGATATCATCTTACACCCATTAGACTGGTGGCTATTTAAAAAAACAGAGGACTACAAGTGTTGGAAAGGATGTGGAGGAAAGGGATCACTTATCCACTGCTGCTGGGAATGTAGAATGGTGCAACCATTGTGGAGGACAGTTTGGCAGTTCCTCAAGAAGCTAACTATAGAACTGCGCTATGATACAGCAATCCCACTGCTGGGTATATATTCAGAAGAATTGAAAGCAGAGACATGAACAGATATATGCACACCAATGTTCATAGCAGCATTATTCACCATTTCCAAAAGTTTGAAGCAACCCAAATGTCCATCAACAGATGAGTGGATAAGCACACTATGGTATATACATATGATGGAATATTACTCAGCTGTAAGAAGGAATGCAGTATTAACACACAGGATAACATGGATGAATCTAGAAAACCTTATGATGAGTGAAGTCAGTCAGGCACTGAAGGACAAATATTACATGACCTCACTGATATGAATCAATCAAATTGAGCAGACTCACAGAGCTAGAGTCTGGAAGATAGGTTTTTAGGAGACAGAAAGGGATTTTTTGCCCTTATGGGTGGGAAAATGTGGTTGTACAGTGGATGGGCGTGACAGTGGTACAGTGACATGATTGAGTTCAGCAGTGCCGATCTGTGAGTGGAAGTAGGGTACGGGGGTTGTTTTGGACTATATGGGACTGGGGGTGGGTTGAGGGTAAGAGCAGGTGAACTCTGATGATTTGCAGGCCTGTGATTAAACCTATAATTTTGGAAATGTTCTTTTGGCAAATATGGCAGGAGATGGTTACTGGTGTAGGGTGTTGGGTGTGGGGGGGTATACAGGAGAGGGCGTACCTGGGGCAGGCTTCTATGGAATATATAAGTGTTTATCTTGTCATAGTGTGTCAGTGGGTGGAGATCCACACAATAAACAAGAAAATATTAAACTCCCATCCTGGGGAGTCCTGTTACCCTCAAGGGTAAAGAATCCCTTGAGAACATAGGCAGTTCTCACAATAAAAGAAAACAGACCAATATATCAAGACCTCAATATTATTGCATGTGATTTTCTGTATCCTGAAGCTTCTTTGAAGATAAAATGAAAAAGCTATGACACTGGTGGAATATATGGAAAAAAATGTCACTTTACATATAAAACAACAGATCTTAAAGTGATGAAAGACACAATGTCTAAATTTTTAAGATTTTTAAAATTATTTCAAATTGTTTTAATTTTTTGTATTTTATTGGTTATTTTTTAAATTATTATTTCATCTTCTTATTAATTTTATTCAGTTATTTTGTTGGTTTAATTTTTGGAGGCATTTTGGATCCCAGAAGGGTCACAGCAGTGGCAGGGGAGGATCATTGGTATGGGGTATCAGTTATGTGGGGATGCACGGGAAGGAGTTCACCTGGGGCATGCCTCTAAGATATACGAATATGTTCTAGTGTTCATGGGACATTGTCTCAGTGGGTGGAGATCCACACAATAACTGAAAGTACATTGAATGCCCATCCTGGGGAGTTCTGCTACATTCTCTAATAGGGACAGCAATGCCAGCCCCTTGATTTTGATGGTTGTATTTATGAACCTTTTCTTGTGAAATTGAAACTTAGCCTAGTATTATATACTGCCTAAGAGTTACCACCTGAAAGCCTCCTTGTTGCTCAAATGTGGCCTCTTTCTAAGCCAGACTCAGCATATAAATGTACTAACTTCCTCCTGGCATGGGACATGACTCCCTGCGATGAGCCTCCCTGGCAATGAGGGATTATTACCAAGTACCAACTAGTAATGCATCTGTAAAAGACCTTGACAAAAAGGGGGAAATGGTAAATACAAATGAGTTTTTATGGCTAAGAGATTTCAAAGTGAATCGGGAGGTCATTCCAAAGGTTATGCTCATGCAAGTCTCAAAAGGATCTCATTGACTGCCAGAGTAAACGGTGCCTCAAATAGCAGGGCTCCTGAGGGCTCTAGAGATATCCAGAAACTATAAGCAGGGCAGCCAGCTCAGAAATTCAGCACCCTGTCAGTGGGCCTTACTTTGGAATTTATACTCCCCAGTATAACAGAGTTAGACTCATTTATAGGTTCTCTACACATGGCTCTTCTGCCCCTTTTATTTGAATGCATAATTAGCACTATACTTGATAAATATACATCCCAAAGACAAATCTTTGATCTGTCCATGTACCAGTTGAGCCTTGAATTTCATCAGAGATGCAACACCTACTCTCCAGTTCATTGGACTCATTCATGATAAATAACAAGTAGATGATGATGAACAACGCCCATCCCAAGGAACAGAGAGTGTCTGCAACTGCACACAAAATAGCTCCATCCGTCTGCCCCATGGGATCTAAGCCCCCTCTCAATTAGAAGCAGAGTAGGCATCACCATCCCCCAAATCCTCAAGATTGGGGAATGAACAATGGAGTAAAGTAGACTTATAATTATTCTATGATAGACTTATTATTATTATATCAATGGAAGAACTCTTATCATTGATGTAAAGGCAGTGGCCACCATAGGTTCTGAGGGATGGGAGAGGGAAGAATATGTGTAATATGGGGGGCATTTTCAGGACATTGGATTTGTCCTGCATGACATTGCAGTGACAGATATAGGACATTGTATATTTTGTTATAACTTACAAAATTGTGCAGAACAATGTATAAACTATAATGTAAACTGTAGTCCATGGTTAGTAGCAATGCTTCAATACGGATTCATCACTTGTAACAAATCTACCACACTAATGGAGGATGTTGTTAATGTTTAATATAGAAAGTGTGGGAGAGGGAGGGAGTGGGGCATATGGGAATCCCTATGTTTTTTATGTAACATTTATGTAATCTAAATCTTCTTTAAAAATAAAAAAATTTAATTATTAAAGAAAAGGAAAGTGAATATATAAATAAAAAAAGTGTTCAGTCTCTACTAAGGCACCGTGGTAGTCATGGCAATCTGGACTTGTTACAGAGCCTCTTCTTGTTCCAATCCCCACTGAAAACTAACAACGTTTTGGGCCACTCAGTAAATAGGCTGGAGTAGCACAACCAAAAGAGGAATATATTGCATTTAAAATTCAAAGAGGCCAACTAGGCATTGTGCCTCTTTTTGGGTTGTAGGAGGACCAGACTCAAGAGTTTATTCTTCACCTTAGAAGGAATATCTCAATATGCCCCATACTACTGGGTACCTAGAAATTTCACTGAGGTGAAATGTCCCTTAATTTTTTGGTTTTATCTCCTACCTTCTAACACACAAACACCTTACCAATAAGTCTAGAATTGTTGCTTCCTCTTGCTCACCAGGTCCACTCAGCATAATGTCATCAACATAATGAACCAGTGTGTTGTCTTGTGGAAGGGAAAGTGATCAAGCTGCCTTTCAACTTGATTATGCCATAAGACTGGGGAGTTAATTTAACCCTGAGGTAGAACAGTAAAGGTGTATTTCTGGCCTCGAGAAAAAAGCATTTGCCAGATCAAAGGTGCATCACAGGCATCAGGGGATTTGTTCATTTGCTCAAGCAGTGATACCACATGGAACAACAGCTGCAGTTGGAGTCACTACCTAGTTAAGTTTACAATAATCCACTACCACACTCCAAGATCCAGATATTTTCTACATAGGCCAAATAAGAGAGTTGAATGGAGATGTGGTGGGAATCACCACCCCTGCATCCTTCAAGTCTTTGATGGTGCACTGATCTCTGCAATCCCTCCAGGAATCCAGTATTGCTTTTGATTTACTATTTTGCTAGGTAAAGTCATTCTATTGTCTTCCACTTGAACTTTCCTACCATAATAGCCCTCACTGCAGAAGTCAAGGAACCAGTGTGGGGATTCTGCCAGCAGCTGATATGTCTCTTCCAATTATGCATTCCAGAATTGGGGAAATAACCACAGAATGGACTAGGGAACTCACTGGACCCACCACTGTGAGATGATCCTGAGCTAAAACTCCATTGATCACCTGACCTCCCTAAGACCCTACTCTGAGTAGTGGACCACATTTTGGGTCTCCTGGAATTAACATCAGTTCCAAGCCCCCTAAAATGGCTGTTCATTTCTTTTCTCCAATGCAATCACCCTGGTGAAAGGCCATAGGTCCCTCTGGGGAAAGCTAGAAGGAAGACTAACAGTATAAATTTTGGGCAGTGTAGCAAGGTCCTCCCCAAAAGAAACCAGGGCTTCCCTTCATTCAAGAGGCTCTGGGTCTGTAAACTATCTCAAGACTGGGAATTGATTAAGGGGCCATGTGACGATTAAGTTCATGTGTCAATTTGGCTAGATCATGATGCCCATTTGGTCAAGCAAGCACTGAACTGATTGTTACTGTAAGATTATTTCATGGATTTAAAACTTCAATAAGTTGATTGCATCTGTCTGATTACATCTACAATCCAACTAAGGCAATTACCTTCAACAATGAAAGAAGTCTCATCCAATTATTTGAAGGCCTCAAAAGGAGAACTGATGATTTCAGCAGTAAGAGGAAGAACTTCCATCTCTATTTCAGCCAGCCATCTTCTCCTGGGGAATTCATCAAAAAACTTTGTCAGAGTTCCCACCTTGCAGCCTGCTCTACAGAATTCAGACTTACTTATCCCCACGGTCACATGAGCCAATTCTTATAATAAATCTCATAATATTTACATAATATATATGTACATACATATTTATGTATGTGTGTGTGTATAGCAGTCAGTTCTGTTTCCTTGCAGAACCCTTACTAATACAGATTTGGTAATGAGAGACTGCAACAAGAGGAGTTACTGCCACTTGGGCCATATGATCCAGCAGATCCAATGGTACTGGAAATTTCAGTGACAAATAGAGATGCTGTCTAGAGTTCTTGGCAATCCCCTTCAAGAGAATCACCATGCAGACCCTGATAATTTTGGAGCAAAGCCATGCCATTCTCTCCAGATAATTACTACCATTTTGAGAAATAGATTTTGGCCTTCTACTGGGCCTTAATAGAGATTGAATACTTTAACCATGGGCCACCAACTTATCATGAGACCTGAGCTGCCTATCATGAACTGGGTGTTGTCAGAACCACCAAGCCATACAGTTGGATGGGTGAGCACAGCAGCACTTCATCATAAAATGGAAATAGTATATACAAGATAGGGCACAAGTGGGTCCTGAAGCCACAAGTAAGTTACATGAGGAAGTGGCCCAAATACCCATGGCCACTATTTCTGCCACATTACCTTCTTTTGCCCACCCCACAGCTACGGCCTTTGGAGGAGTTCCCTCTGATCATTTGACTGAGGAAGAGAAAACTCAGACTTGGTTTACAGATGGTTGTGCACAAAATACAGCCCTAAAGTGAAAGCTGCAGAACTACAGCCCCTTTCTGGGATGTCCCTGAAAGACAGTGGTGAAGGGAAATCCTCTCAGTGGGAGAACTCCAAGCAGTTCACCTGGTTATTCATTTTGTTTGGAAGGAGAAATAGCTGAAGGTGATTTTTTATTGATTCATGGGAGGTGACCAATGCTTTGGCTAGGTGGTCAAGGACTTGGAAGGAACATGATTGGAAAATTGGTGACAAAAAGTCTGGTGGAGACATTTATAGATAGACCTTTTTGAGTGGACAAAAAGCCTGAAGATATTTGTGTTCCATGTGAATACTCACCAGAGAGTGACTTCAGCTAAGGAGGATTTTAACAATCAAGGGGATAAGTTTACCTGTTTTGTGGATACCAGTTCACATCTTTCTCCAGCCACTCCTGTCATTGTCTAATGGGCTTGCGGAACAAAGTGGCCATTGTGGTAGGGATGGAGGATATGCATGGGCCTAGCAACCTGGACTTCCATTTATCAAAGCAGAACTGGCTACAGCCACTACTCAGTGTCCAGTCTTCCAGCACAGAGACCAAGACACATTCCCCAATATGGTAGCATTCCCCAAGATGATTGACTTGCTACCTGGTAGCAAGGTTATTACATTGGACCACTTCCATCATGGAAAGGCAGAATTTTGTTCTAACTGGAATAGACACATACTCTAGGTATGGATTTGCCTTCCCTGCACATGATGCTTCTGTAAAAACTACCATTCAGAGACTTATAAAATTCCTTATCCACCATCATTTTATTCCATATGGCATTCCTTCTAGTCAAGGAACCCACTTCACAGCAAATGAAATGTGGGAATGGATACATTCTCAGGGAATTCACTCAGCTTACCATGTTTCTCATAATCCTGAAGCACATGGATTAAGTGAGCAGTGGTATGGCCTTTTGAAGACTCATTTATGGTGCCAGCTGAGTGGCAATACCTTGTATGTATCTAAATTGTCTTTACACCAAGAAATGAATTACTAGCGAGAGACTACACAAGCATTCCAGCCACAATTCCATGTCCGTTATAAATTTATATATTAACTTTCTAGTTTATATAATTAAAATACTAATGATAATTATCATAAGAATGATAATAACAGTAGCATCATCACTAACACCTAGCATTTATTGAGTCTAGAATTTTCAGGATTGGACTGTTTAACAAGCATCATTTCATTCAAGCTTCATAGCTACTTATGAGATACTATTATTATTCTAATTTTCAGATGACACTGATATAGGGATCAAATAAATTGACTGATGTCAATATCTAGCAAATAACAAAGCCAGTATTTACTCAAGCAGTCTGTCTCCAGCAGTCTATTCGGTTAACCTTTCCACTAAATTGCTAGATATAAGGTTTTGGTGTATTTGCTGAGCTTTGTTTAGTCTTCCTGATCTCAGCAACCCCATGGTGGAAAATGGACTATGGTTAACAGTAAAAATATGACAACATTCTCTCATGAACTATAATAAATATACAGTACTAATACATGGTGTTGACAATAGGGTGGTTTTGGGGAAAAATACACCAAATGTAAGCTATGGACTATAGTTGGTAGTAATATTTTGATGACATTATTTTAGCATATGTAGTAAATGTTCCACAACAATACAAGGTGTTGGTTTTGGGGTAATGTATAGGAATCCTATATGTTATGCATATGCATGATTGTTTTGTAAACTCATAACTTCTCTAATAAAAAATAAATAGACAAATAAATAAATCACTCTCGTTGCCGAAATCTGTATTAGTCAGGGTTTTCCAGAGAATTAGAACCAACAGGATCGATATAGAGAGATAGATAATAGATAGATGATAGATAGATAACATAGATAGATATAGATATAGCTCTGAAATAAGATTTATTATAAGAATTGGCTCACATGTCTGAGGGGATTGGCAAGACGGAATTCTGTAGGGCAGATCACAAGTTGGGAACTCTGGTGAAAGTTACAATGAAATCCCTGAGAGAAACAGATATAAAGTTCTTCTTTCTGGCTGTTGAAATTCTCAGTTCTCCCTTTAAATCCTCCAATAGATTGGATGAGGAGTCTCTTATTATTGCTGAAGGCAATCTACTTTATTGATTGTAGATGTAATTAGCCATAGATGCAATCAATTGACAAATGATTTAAATACATGAAATACCCTTATAGTAACAATCAGACAAGTGCTTGCTTGACCATACATATGAACAGCATATCTTAGCCAAGTTGACGTATGAACATAACCATCAAAGGGATTTATTGGGAATGTCATTTTTCAGATACCTCATGATTGTGGACAGTTTAAAGCCAGCGTAGCCTTTTCAGCACTATTAGTTTGCTGTAGCAGCTGTGCAATCCTCCAGCCCCTAGGAGTCAAACCATACTAATCCTGCAGATCTTAGTATTTAAATATCAGTCCTCAGATATCATCTTCCTGGCTTTTCAATATAAATTAAGTGTCCTCATTACAATGTCAGCACATAGGGAGTAGTGGAAACCGTAAGGGTAGGTGATATTGCCTGGAAGAATATGTAAAGTATGACATAAGAAATAGAGAAACCCTGGAGAATATCAATACTTAAATGGTAGAAGGAAGAGAGAGGCTATTTAAATATTGATGGCCATAATTGCAAGAGTTAACATTTTTTAGTGAGAGTTATATGTAAGGAATTCTACTAAATGCTTTTTCATATAATATTATTTTATCTATTTTATGTGTATTTATGTAAGGCAATTGGGGTGGTTTGGAGCTATGTACCCCCAGAAAAATACATGTTCTTAACTTAATCCATTCCTACTAGTGTGAAAACCTTTTGATAAGGTTACTTCATTAAGGTGTGGCCCAACTCAGTCAGGATGGATTTTAATCCTATCATGGGTATTTTTTATAAGCAGAATGAAATTCAGACAGAAAAAGAGAGAAAGCCACAGAAAGCAAGAGCTGAAGGTCAACAGAACCTGAAAGACAATGGAGAAGGTGCCATGTGCATTTCCATGTGGCAGAGGATTCCAGGGCTAAGAATTACCAGCAGCCAGCCCGAGAAAGGTAGTCTTTCATAAGAAAGCATCACCTTGATGACACCTTAATTTAGACTCTTTCCTAGCCTCAAACCATGAGCAAATAAATTCTCATGTTTAAGCCAACCCATCACATGATATTTGTCTGAGCAGCCATGGAAACCAAAACAATAAAATACTATATACTGTTTATACAGATGTTAATAGAGCAGGCACAATAGCTGTCTCCATGGAGTTTGTGCTACCTGGAGAAGAAGATATTAAACACTATCTATACAATTATACCTATGGTAATACTGTGATCAAGAAATAGAGAACACTGTAACACTTAAAATGGAATTTGACCTACGCTAATAGACCTGGGAAAGATTTTGGAAGGAAGTAATATAAGAAAACTACAGATTAATCTTGGTTTGATTTGAGGCATACAGATTCTGTGGACCCCTTGTGACAAGTATATGATGGATGGATATATGGCTCTACAGCTCAGAGGACAGGTCTAGCTAAAAAATTAATTTAAGAGTCATCAGTATATAGATAAGAACTGAATCCATGGATATGGATGAAATCACCTAGGGAAAGAATAAAAGTGAGAAGAGAGGAGGATTTCAAGAACATCCAACCATTAAATTTTAAATAGAGAAGGATGAGCCAGAAAAGGTGACTGAGAAGAGTCAACCAGAGAGATATAAGAAACATCAAGAGAGTGTGATGTTTGGGAAGCCAAGAAAAAAGTGTTTAAGGATAGAGTGATCAAAATTTTTGAATATTGTGATAGTTCTAGAAGGAAGAGAATGAAAATATGTGTAATTTAATTAAAACAGAGTTCCTCATTGTATTGGGAGAGCTGTTTCAGTGGAGTGGTGGGGATAAAAGATTTCTAATTCAAGGGTTTAGGGTTTTTGAAAGTAAGTGAAAAATATATATATATTTAAAAGGATCCGTAGGGTAAGAAGCTGAGCATGTATTGTTTTCTATGTTATTCACACAATTGCCTTCTGAGGAGGATACTATTATTATTACCATTTTACAGACAGTGCAACTCAGGATTTGAAAGGTTAAGAATCTTGTTCACAGTTTCACAATGAGTACGTGGTAGAGGCTGTATTCAAACCCTGGTCTAGTAGATTCCAGTGAATGTGCTATGGAGTAATGCCATGGAATCTAAGAGAAGGGTTTCAAGAAGGAGTTGGTAAACAATGTTAAGTGATGCAGAGAAGAAAACTGAATGGTGAATGAAAGGGGTTCGTTGGATTTAGCAATTAGGAAGTCAATGGAGAGAGACCTTCATCAGAATAAATCCAATAGACTGGTGGATTGAAGCCAGATGGTAATGGGTTAAAAAAAAAAAAAATGAGCAGAAGGAATTAATCAGTGAGAATAGACTATTCTTTAAAAGCATTTTGTGTGTGTGTGTGAAGGGAAGAAAAGAGATAAGGATAATGGCATCAGAAGAAAGAAGGGTAAAGGGAAGTTTCTGGAGTAGAGTAAACTATGCTTACAGGCAGAAGAGGACAAAGAGAAACTGATTCAAAAGAGAAGCTGCTAACAGATGGAGCAATGTCCTACAGATGGCAGTATAAGGTGGCTGCTCCAAGAGTGGAATTACCTCTTCCTCTGAGGCAGAAGAAAAGAGAAGAAAAATGTTCATGAATTAAGGTAAGGGAAAAGAAAATTTACTTCACTTTCTCTGTGAAATTGGAGGTTAGATTGTTTTCTGAGAGTGAAGTGTCCAAAGCGGAGGCTTTAGGGGTTTAAGATGTTGGTTAAAGTGGAAAGCTTGATGCTTTGGGTGGGGAATGTGCTACTTAAAACTAATGGGGTTGGACAGAACCAACAAATAGCACCTTCTTTCTCCACATAGTTAAAAACAACTGAGAGACCTGTAACAGATAAATGGAGATCAAAAATATCCCCTTTATTACTTTGGGTGTAGTTTGGGGACATGAAAGGGGGAAAAATGGGCTTTGTAAACCAAGAAATAGAATTAAACTTACCCATCCACTCACGGGCAGCCTTTGATAACCTCAGGTCTTCCCAAAGAATAGAACCTACTCTTAAATTTTATATCATGGAAGAACAGCACAGAACGCATGCTCCCTCTCTGCTGGTAAATACCATGATGCAGGGGGGAGGAAGGATGTGAGTCATACATGCCCAGTTTCTTATCTCAGCACCACAAGGGCTGAATGAAGGGACAAGGAGAGGTCAAGTACGTTACTCTAAAGAATGTCCCTACACCTGGAAACAATAAACCCTTGGAATACATAATCTCCACTAACAAAAACAAACACTACTGACTGTACCCTTTAACCTTCTAAGGAGGTGAAAACCTTGCCCAAGAGTTTGATCTGGCCCAAAATAAAGGTAAAACTGTCATTTCAATGTTTCTGAAGGTGCTTCATGCTGCCACCAGAGTAGGATCCAGGGAAAGTCAGCAAAGAATAGGGTGGAGAGGAGCAAAAAGCAGAACAGAGACTGAGTTCAGCAGAGGCAGGAATTCAGAGCCAGAGGTAGTTAGTAGAATCAGAATCCCTATGCCCCTTCCCCACCCTACTCCCCCACAAACTTTGTGCCCAATATATTGGGAATAGTTTTGCGTTTCCATCAAACATGATTGCAAGGGAATCATGAGGGGAAAGGAGTTGTGGCACTTTCAATTAAACCCAAAGGATAAAATAATCATAGAAACCTGGAGAACTTGCAGACTATCCAAGCACGGGATACTCTCAACCTTCCCTATTGCTGAAATCACCCCATCCGCAAATGGGTGTCAGAAACAGAAATGGTGGGATGGGGCAAAGCTGTGGGATGAGTTGAGGCTCCAAGATCACTGGGGTCAGAGATGGCTGTTGCACACAAATTTTGATAATTAAAAAACTGATCTTGGCACAACTCGCCCTGTAGCATGCCCTCAGTCCATGTCTAGGACTGTGTGCTCTTTTCTTGTTTCTTAATAAACTCTTTACTCCCTTGCCTGAAAAAAAATTTTTCTTACATTTTGACCATGAACATCCTTGGGGATCCTGGAAAGCTTACTTCCTAGGTAGAATAAAATATGCAGGCTTTTTTATCTGAAATCTCTGAAGCTGCCCTTTCCCATCTGTTCCTCTAGGCGCACAGCTTGTTCCACTTAATTTACAAATAATGACTTTCTAATTATTGACTTAAGTGCCTTGCCTGAGAGGTTTCCTTAGAAACTGCTTGAGAAACAGTTTAATGTTACAAAAATCTAAACTTAGAAGAGAAAATTGAGAAGAAAATTAAAAGAAAATAAGTTGGTGTCATCATTAGAATAAATGGTATAATTGGACCTATCAACAATCACCAGCATCCACGTCTGAGCCCCTGCCTCACACTGCTGTGATTTTTCATCCCATGTATTCAAAAGGGTTTTCAAAAGACAATAAGGATTTCCAAGTTTTTTTTTTCCTACCTTTGCCTTTCCCATTGGAAATGGTTGCATTTTAAAAAGAGGCTCCTGCCCAATTCAAGCAGAAACTCAGAATATTCATACACCCATTTAAGAGCTATTGAGCACCTTTTATGTATCAGTTGCTATGCTATGACAGCAAAACCTCTAGATATAAAAAATCCTCTCATTGCAGACTTTGAAAAACTAAAAAAGTTTAAGTATGCAGAACACTGTAGTAAAGCAAGCTACATAGCAGGAGATGAGATAAATTGCCTTCAAATTTCAGCCCCACCAGTTATTATGTTATATGACCTTGGGCAAGTTATATAAACTCACCAGTCAAGGTTTCTTGATGAAATAAAACTACTTCATTTATGCAGCCCTCTTTTCCAGTTATTCAACAACAAAACATTTCTTGAACTCCTACCACATGTCAGACCCCATACCAGGAATGGGAATACAAAGGTGAAGAAAACCTGCATGGTGCTTTCTCCCAGCTCACAGTTTTGTCCTCCACCCTGTAGCTGTTTTTAAACTGTTGTCAGCCTTATGTCCAAGGCTTTGTCATGGGACAGTCATAAAAATACATTATTGATAATAATAATCTCATAACTGACTTTGCCAACTGTATTAATATGCAGAAGTTTTCAGAATATATATTTGAATAAAGTTATGGTCTATAAAGGGATATATTTAAGAGGATAGTAAATTTTTAAATACAAATAATGGATATACACTGATTGGTCTTAATTTAAAGATGAATCATTTCACACCTGGCCACTATTAAAAAGTCAGAAAACTGTAAATGTTGGAGAGGATGTGGAAAAATAGAAATGTTTATTCACCGTTGGTGGTCATGTAGAATGGTGTAGCTGCTACCGAGGGTGGATTGGCAGTTCTGAAGGAAGTTGAATATAGACTTGCCGTGGGACCCAGCAATACCATTTCTAGGTATATACGCAGAAGAACTGAGAGCAGTGACATGAATAGATATCTGCATATGTTCATGGCAGCATTATTCATGATAGCCAAAAGTTGAAAACAACCCAGGTGTGCATCAATTGATGAATGGATAAACAAATTGTGGCGTATACACATGATGGAATATTATGCAGTGGTAAGAAGAAATGAAGTCATGAAACATATGTCAAAATAGATGAACCTGGAGGACATTATGTTGTGTGAAGCAAGACACAAAAGGACAAATACTGTATGATTGCCTTATTATGAACTAAATATATTATGCGAAATATGAATATGGGCAGAATTGCATATATAAGACTATTTTTTTTAAAGCCAAACAAATGTAAGTTAATAGTACAAAATGTTAATATCAGACAAAAACAATTACATGAAGTGAAGGAGACCAGACACAGAGTACTACATATTGTAAGATTCCATACATGAAATGTAAATATAAATCAATTTATAAAGATGAAATGAGATTAGTGGTTATGTAGATCTGAAGAAGGAAGGCCAAGGAATGTGGAGTCTTTCCTTTTAGAGTAATGAAATTGTTCTAAAATTTTTGAGATGATGATGTACAACATTGTGATTATACTAAAAGCCATTGATTGTACACTTTGGATAGAATAGCCAGAATCATTAGCTATGTACAGTGGGGGAAAAGCATACAGAGATTGAGAGGTGAGGAATTTTCTTGTTTGTTTGTTTGTCTGGTTTTTGTTTATTATTATTACTGAAATAATGAAAATGCCCTAATAATGACTGAAGTGATGAATGCACAACTATGTGATTATACCAAACACCATTGATTGTAAAAAAAAAAAAAAAATAGTGAGCTGAAAGTTCTCTCTAAGTGCTAGGAATACTACATCTTTATATTTTTAAAAAATAATTAACTGGAACTCTATGAGTTTTTTCCCTATTTATACAGAGGATATTATTAAATAGGACACATATCAATTCCTTTGATTCTTTGCTTAGTGAGAATTCAAAGTGCAGAGAACATTCCAACTACCAATGGAAAGAGAATTTTGAGACATTCTCTTTTGTTGCATCCACCCATCTCCCTCACTCCCACCCCCATTAAAACTTAGGCTGGAAATACTTCAAAACTGATAAAGTATGCGGTTAATATCCCTGAAATATAAATAGTAATCTGGTTCTCAAATAAATGCAATGTGCCCTACCAACTAGGGTTTCACTATAATATAATGAAAAATAGTAACTCCATTGTTACTCAAATGTGGCTTCTTTCTAAGTGAAATTCTGCAATAAACTCACTACCTTCCCTCCCAGAGATAACTCCCAGAGATAAGCCTCCCTGGTACTGAGGGATTATTACCAAGCATTAATCAATGATACATTTGGGAAAAGACCTTGACCAAAAGGGGGAAATATTAAATAAAATGGAGTTTTTATGACTAAGAGATTTCAAAGTGAGTCTGGAGGTTCCGCTTATGCAGTTCTCAGGCAGATTGCACAAGCTGCCACAGTAAACAAAGCCTCAAACAAAAGTTCTCCCAAGGGCTCTAGGGATGTCTGGACACTATAGGCAAGCCCCATAGCCTCATGAAATCAATACCCCCTCAGCAGGCCCTATCTGGGAATATATGAAAATCTTTTTTTGCAACATAACATAGTTACTTGAACATATAATTTTCTAAGTACCTGTTAAATATATTTGTCAGAGGCTTAAATCTTCAGATTGCTCATATGCTAGTTGAGCCCTGAAACCCAGCAAAGTTGCTTCAAACTCCTGCTCTCCAGTTCTTTGGGCTTGCCCTGGACAACTAACAAAACTATTATGATACACCAGTCCCATCTTCAAAACAATGACTATCTTCAACTGCAAGCAAAACATTCCTTTTCTCTGCCCCCAAATATCTAAGTCCCCTCTTAGGCTGAAGTAGTCAGAGCAGACATAATCCCAAATCCCTCAAGAAGGAGAAATGAACAAAAAATAAGGGAGGAGTATAACCACGGACCAAACCAGATTTATTGTTATTGTACTTATTATCTTGTGTTAATGGAGTAACTTGTAACATTGTTATAAAAAGTAAAATTATAAAAAATAGTAACTCTTTTTTCCCATTGTATATAGGAAATCACTAGAAGAACAAGCACCAGCTTCAGATTTACTTAAAGATAACACATGAATGGAATATTCAAAATGAGTTTTTCTCCCTAATGATTAGCATATATTACAATATTCCTTCGAATGATGGAGAAATACTACTCAACATCTTTTTGTCTTCTGTAGTTCCTACACATAAAAAATATCCTTTTATCTGATGTGGAATTTTTTTTGTTCACTTTTTTTTCCCCTGCTCCTTTATTAACTGTGCTTTTATACATGTCCCCGTCACATTCATTTTTCAACGTGAGCACTGCCATGTAAGCAGGCAAACAAAAGTAATTCTAAGGTGAGTGTAAGTTGAAGATGCAAAGGGAAAACTCTTGGGAGAAAAAAGAACTTCATAAGTGGTACATGTATATTCATAAGGGGTATGTGTATATGTGTATTATAGGCAATTGATCATACAAATATATAAAATATGCTGTTTGATTATTTTATGTAGATGGCAAATAAGCTCAAGTACTTATTTGATATGAATTTTAAGCCAAAAATCATTCTGTTTTTAAAAGTCAAAAGAAAGAAATCATTAAGAAGCTAAAAGCCTGCTTACAAGACAGAATCAGAAGGTTTAAAGGAAATGGCTCAAATATTCACAGACCCTCCCACCTGTCTCTTTCTAGTCCCATATATACTATTAGTGTCACATTAAATGCTATCTATTCTATTATAATGTGGGCCTTATCTTCCTAAGAAACCTTAGTTATCCAAAATCATGCTACAAAAACAATTGTTTCAGTGAGGGGAGCTGTGGGGAAGAGTTTGGGGGATAAAGAGTTTCAGACTCATAATAACAAATTTAGTTTTCTTGCAGGAATTTCAGCAGTAAAGTTGACTTTTTAATGGTTCTAAATATATAATTATAAAGGGTAGCTCCAGTACTTATTAATTACTAACTCAATGAAAGGCCTTGCTTTCACATTCTCACACTATGATTAACACAATATTTTTTAGATTTTTGTAATTGTTTTGCCCATTGTTATGACAAAATCCAGTCAAATAAGCAGCTACAAGCCAACATTTTCACCCCTACAGCTGGATGCTTCCTTAATTAATCATTATTTTTCAAGTGATGAAAACTAGCATTTTTTTCTTAAAATGTGTAACAAAAAAAGAATTAAGATGTAAATGCTATCAACTCACTAACAAAGTCTTTCCTTTTCCCACAATGATCATAGAATGTAAGAATATGATAGATACCTGCACACATGGACATTTTAAGAGCAACTCCTGCTTGGGACTGGGATATGGTATAGATTATATTATATCTGCTTTCTTTCTCAGGGGAGATCTGGAAACTATCATCAGCAGGAATCTAGAAAAGTGTTGTGATGTGTGTAATTTATGTTAAAATAATTCACAGAGACAGTGTGATATTATGAATGTGCCGGTTAGTTGAAGCTTCAACTCTAAAGTAAGCAATTGCTCTTTCAGATTCTGAAGATAACCAGCAGGTGTTATTTCAGAAAGGCAACTCCAAAAGCAGCCACTGCGTGCATTGTGTTAGCCATAATATATCAACAGCAAAGGTTTTACTAAGTAGCAAAGTAAATATCAGAAATGGCTTTTATTGGTGAAATTAGTGGTTTGTTAGAAACATGAATGTTAGAAATAGGCTCAAGGTATTCAAGAATTATGAATGAGCTAAAATTGTTACTATGAGGATTGTTCGTGGATTTAAAGCAACACTAATGAAGAATCTCCACCTCTACTGCAGCAAGCCAGTTTCTCCTGGGAAATTTATTGAAAGCATTTATTGGAGTTCCCAGCTTGTGGCCTGCCCTATGGAAATAGGACTTGCCCATCCTCATAGTTGTGTGAGCCAATTCCTATAGAAAATCTCATAATATTACATTACTATTATTATTATCTGTCCATTCAGTTTCGCTAGAGAACCCTGACTAATAACAGATTTTTGTACCAGAGAGCTGCCACTGTGTCATGCCATGTGGAGTCCAGGAGTCCAGGAATCCAGGCTCGCCAGCAGCAGACCTTCAGTGAGAATGCATCTCTGATGATGCCTTGATTTGGACATTTTCACAGCCTTAGAACTGTAAGCTTTTAACCTAATAAATTCCCATTATAAAAGCCAACCGATTTCTGGTATATTGCTCCCAGCAGCTTTTAACAAATCAAAACACTTCCCTTTGAGTAGTAACCTTAATTACATCTGCAATGTCCCTTTGTCTCATAATGTAACATAATCATAGGCATACTATCTCATCATATTCATATTTCCAGGAATTAGTGCAAAAACTCTTGGGGAGCCATTTTTAGAATTCTGCCTACCACAGGTAATATCTACAATTAGAACATAAATACTTTGCAACTTCTCCCCAATAGAAAAAAAAAAAATTCCTTTAAAATACTTTCAGTTCCACTCTCCTAACCCTCAACTCCTAATCCCTATTATTTCCCTCTCCCCCATGAGACTTTAGGAATGTATTCTCCACCCCACCCTCTTCTCCTAGGCTTTGCTGACATCGTTTTGTGCTTATTTGAATTTCCATTATAGTGTGTTCCCTTTGTTTCAGCAGTTCTTACCTAACATTTTATAATTTATTCCCAGACAGATTATGTTTATTCATTAAGATTTAATTCTTATCTCTCTCATTCACTGCAGTATCCTCTTTCTCAACAACCATGACTGGCATAGGGACTCAATAAACATTTGTTGAATGAATGAAAGAGTAAGCTGATTTGTCAGAGTTCTTTGTTCATCATTTTTTCTTGTCTTCTTCATCTTTCCTCTGTCTTGAGTTCTTAATTTGGGTTTATTTATATTTTATCTAGACTATCTGAAATATTTTTTTCTCAGAGGGGTTCCTTGGATAACTCATTATTTGAGTTGTTTCCTATTCTTTTTTTTTTCAGGGGAGAGCGCGAACGTAGTCCCCCACTACCACAAATTATGCAGTCGAGATTCCCGCATTTGGGGAAATCGCAGGGGTCAGCACATCCATAGTGCAATGGATAAGCCTCGCCCTGGGAAAACCACCTTCGTGATCATGGTATCTTCCCCTGCCAGGTAAGTATACCTATTCTTTTTTTTTTTTTTTAAACATTTTATTTATTTATTCATTTATCCCCCCCTTGCTGCTTGTGCTCGCTGGGTCAGCTAACCACGCCGTGCAGGCAGGCTTGCCTTCACCAGGAGGCCCCGGGAACCGAACCGGGGCCTCCCATATGGTAAACAGGAGCCCTACTGATTGAGCCACAGCCGCTTCCCTATACCTATTCTTGAAAATCTTTATTTCACCCTGACAAGTAAAAAATATCTTTCCAAGATACAGAATTCTTGACTTGCTGTCCTTTTTATCTCATGTCATTCTATTGTCTTTCAGTTTTCTATGTTTGCAGATGGATATTATTCCAATGGCATTTCGATTCTTTTTCCTTGGTAGATAACTTAACCTTCCTCCTGGAAGGTTGTAAATTTCTTTTTATCCATTAGAGTTTAAGAATTTTACCAGGAAATGTCAGGGTGAATATCTTTTCTCATCAGTCCACCCTGAAACCTGGTGAATCCTTTAAATATGCAGACTCAAGATTTGGTTTAGCTCTGGGGAATTTTCCCTTTAAATTTAACTATCTCTTTTCCTCCATCTGTTTTCTTTTCTTCTTCTGAACACCTATTGCCCATATGTTCAGTCTCCTTGATTTATCCTCCAAGTCTCTTATCTTTTCCCTCATAATTTTCATCTAGCTTATTCCTCTGTGCTTTGACATATTTCTTGCACTTGATCTTTCAGACCACTAATTTATGTCTCAATGGGGAACACCCTCTCCATTATTTCATCTGCTGAATATTTTAGGTTGACAATCATGTCTTTAAGCTACAGGAAGTCTTTTTTGTGCAGCACTTGGATCTCCTTATGTGCTTTCATAATTTTTTTAACTCGTGTCCACCCATCGCCTCCCAGTTGCTTCTATTTCCCTTTTTCCCTGGCACATGTTCTGATGGCAACTTGTTCTTTCTCTCTTTGGTGGCTGAGCCTTCTTAGATGGACTGTTATCTTTCTTTGTAGCTTATTTGGGATTTAGGTTTTATTATTAAGATAGCCTTGATGGCAGTGAGAATCTCACTGGCAAAAGGAAGGCAGGTATAGGCATAGGGGTCACTGGACCTGCAGGCCTAAGATGAAAAGGCAGGCCACCATCGCCTGCACAGTTTCCCTGCATTCTCCAAGTCTGAAAGGCAGAGCAGATGCAAATGAGCCTTTCAGCTTCTGCTTGGTCTCTGATCAGTTCGGGAGGGAATACTTAGCACATTCACCTGGGATTGAGGTGAGCCTTCCTCAAGATGTTCCTAAGATGCACTACACTGCTCTTCATTCTGTGCTCCAGGGAAGCCTTACACCAGTGCTCACCAGAAGGACCCCATAGTGTCTTGGGCCTCAGTCCTAACCTTAGGCCCACGACTCAGCATATGCCTGGCTTAAGAAGGTCAAGTAGCTTTGAATTAGGAGTGGAAGAGAGTCAGGTTCCTAGAATCACCCAAACATATTTGACCACAGAACACTTCCACTGAATGGTACTATTGCCATCCTAATAACCAGTGTTCAGAAAGGGTCTGCAGAACACACTTTGGGAAATGCAGGTAAGCATCCCCTTAGGAGCATCTTTGATGCAAATTGACTTGTCTGTATGGTGAAAAAAAAAAAAAATATATATATATATATGTATGTATGTATGTATTTATGTATGTATGTATGTATGTATTTCACAGTGCAGTGCAAACTTTGGTTATGGTCAATGTTTCAAAAACAGTGCTTTTGATAAACCAAGGAAGAAAATAAATTACAAGGAAGTAAAAGTAAAATAAATGTCTCTTTAACTGCATTTGCTGTTATCGGCATATTTTGAAAACAATTTCACTGTTTGGTAGGAAGTCAAATGAAGCCATACACAAATTTAATACTGAAAAGACAGAAAAGTTGGCATGAGGGCGTTCTCTGCTTGCCAAGCTAAAAGAATGTTATTGAAGATTCCTTATATAAATGTTCCTTGAACTTTGACTGAACCAACAGGTCTTAAAAATTGCATTAGCCAAAGCAAATTCCCATAGCAAATAAAGTTTTTAGATGGACACATCCAGATTTCTTTCCCTCTTCAGCCTAAAGAAGAATTACCATCAGCCATCATTAGGAGCAGCAAGTTAATATTTTCAGGTTGTTTCTCAAAGACTTTGAAATCTATGATATACAATGAACATTGTTCCGTTTATAAAAGGGAGACTCAGTCAAGGAACAGATAGGCAAATTATTAAATACTTATTATAGGATTATTCCCTGAAACAATCTTCACTCAAAGTGTGCAGGCCCATAGTCTAGGACTTCTTCTAACTCTGGGGTGGCACCTTTCTAAGGCATCTGATGATGTGGCTATTTTAAAATCTATTACAGAAATGGAATATTTTAACAACAGTTTATTTTAAAATAAAAAATATTTTTGTACTATGTTAGCTATCTGTTATAAATAAGAATTGCAGTCTAGAAAAAGAAGATAATTAGCTGACTATTCTGGAATTTACTGTGTTTTTATTAAAGCTTTGGTCACCTGTTTAAAGGTACCATCACATTTCCCGGTTTCTCTCCATGCTGTGCTCCCTCTACTCTAGTGCGGCATGAGACTGCAAGTTGCTTAAGCTTTTCAAGAGCATTTCAATGCCTGGTATTTCATTGTTAATTTATGAGATAAGATCCATTTTATTCTTCTCTCTGGGTTTAAGAATGCCCCTAACAGAGAAATTAAACAAATTCATACCAATTAGACCCAATTTTTTCCTCAAAGGTTAACTGACAATTTAATGACAAACCTTTCCATCCAAGTAACTAGGTTCTGATGACAAATATTAAACTTTTTTGAAAAATTGAATAGGTCAGAAATGCTGGGAGAAAAGCAGAAAAGGTAGGGTTTTGTTTATTTAAGGCTTTAGAAAAGGAAAGGGGAACTTGGAGGTGCTACAGAGCCATGGTGGGGCTACAGTCAGGCTCAGAGAGGAATTGATTAATCACAGGCCAAAAACCCACATATGCTATAGCACAGCTTAAGCAGCATTTTATTCTTCTTCCTCTAATAGACGCTTCTAATAGTTGCTAAGAATAATTTTGATGAAAAAAAAAACAAACTCCACAATTCTTTCCAGAGGCGTCACCAAGGTATATAACAAAAACAACTGTCTCTCAGCATTATGACTGCTCTTTCTGATTTCTTCTGATTTCAGCTGCCCCTAGGTAAACAATGCTGGCCCCCACTTAGCTACCAGCCCCAAACCAGCCAAAATGATCACAGAAGCTTCTATCCACACCACATTTGCTTCTTCCAAAAGAGAAGTAGTATAATGTAGTTGTTAAGGGCTTTGAAATTAGGCAATCAGGACTAAAACTTCAAAATTTTCTTGACCTCTTGTAAGCCTTAATGTCTTCATCAGTAAAAAGGCCTAACAATAGTCCCTGCTTCACAAGCTTAATGTGAGGATTAAATGAAATGGTGTTTGTAAAGAGCTTAGCATAGTGTCTAACAAGTGAGAACCATAAATGATAGCTGAAAACTATGCAGCCTTACTTGTGTGTCCCTTCTCCTCTGCCTTTTCTTCTTTCCCTGGACACTATAGAAAAGGAAGTATTGGCAAAAGGCATTTCATTTCCTTTTTCGGATACATCAAGTCTTGCTTCTCCTATTATCTGTTCTGCAATTTAAGGCAATGTGCAAGACTATTCACAATCAGGCCCTAATGTCTCCCTAGCCTTATGCCCTGCTACTTCTCCACCTCACAAGGAAATCTGCTCCAACTGTCCACCCACACTCTCCATGCACATTCAAGTCTCTATGCAAGCCTGGAATGCTGTCCTCATCCTTTTCCACCGAAGTCATATTCACCCTTTAGCACAAATATCGCTTCCTTTGTGATATTTGAAGTTTACCTCTGTCAGCTTTCTGAGCTACTCTCTCATCTGCACTCAGCTCTCAAGTCACATATCACCTTGGAGTTTAATGACAAGTTGCTGTGTTTGTCTTTCCCAGAAGAATGTGAGTCCCTCCAGGGCAGCACCCATTTCTGATGCTGCCAGGGGTTTAGTCCAGCACCTGGCACTTAGTTTTCAATAAGTTTTACAATATGCTTGTAAGTAAAATAAATAGATACTCATTTTTCTAATCCCCCCATAAATCCCATCCTTTCCTAGTCACACCAAATCTCCGTTAATCTCTAGCAATGTTTGCTGCTCTTAAAACATGACAGAGATAACCACTGACGTCCCCCCTCAGTTTGGTTCCTTTAGAAGCAGACTCTGAAACAAGTATTTGACTGAAAGTAATTTTATTTGAAAGGTGATCCCAACACCACTGAAGGGGGATGAGGGAAGCGAGACATGGAAGGGGAGGTAGACTGTAAAGGGTGAATTATCACACCAGTTCCCATATGGGTGACTGGGACTGACTCCTAAGAGATAAACAGTGTAAAACAGAATTTTCTCACATGAAGAGCCAAAGTTGCTGAGAAATTTATTCACCTGCTCCAGAGGGTCACTAGTGAGGGCCTCTCCGGGGATTGTCAATTCCTTGACCCTCCCACCTACTATGTGCCACAGGTAAAGTAGCCATCCTTGGTTTGGGAGACAATCTCAGGCAAAGAGATGCAGTCACTGGCAGTTGAAATTTGGCCAGCGTCACTGAAGTGGCAAGGCCCTACTCTGAGGGATAAGAGTAGGGCACCAACAGCAAGTCACACTACTGGCCTTGACTCCCCTCTGGGCGCTTTGGAATAGCCCTATCAGAAGTAAGGCTCTGACTCTAACCAACCTCAATGACAAACATGGAATTGAAGTAGAAAAATTCCCTTTCCAGAGGTAGCAGCCAACACTGACAAAGTAAAAAGGATTTTTGTTATAACAGCTACTCCTTATTTATAGCTTGCTTCTAGGATTGTGGGCTAGAAAAAAATACATAAATGGATTATCTGGGAAAGAAGGTTGTTTACAGATAGAGGTGATCCTCTTACATCCTCTGTGATCTCAAGGGAAGAATCTATTCTTTAATGATCCACTCCAATATTTAAATGTCATTGACTTTGAACAATAAAAATAGCTTGTTTTTCCTGGACATTTGCTGTGCATCAGGGTGCAAAATGAACTCATTTAGTCCTCCCAACAGCTTCAAGAGATAATTACTGTTAAATCCTTATTTTTCATATGAGAAAACTGAAAACCACATGAATATAGAATTTGCCCAGAGTTATATACTACTAGTAAGGGTTGGGAGTTGGGACTTTAATCCAAGCCTCTCTGAATCCAATATCTATATCTTTTACTTATATTCATTAAATTCGTTATCACGTGTCTTTAATAAAGAGAAAGGTCCAGTTGGTCAGCCTTGCCCTTACAATTTCTTCAAATATCCTCTTCCTCAAGCTAAATTAAATCCATTTCTTTGGCCATTCCTCATATATTTTGTTTTCTCATCTTTTGCACATACATATTTCTCTCTTCCAACCTCTTAACTTTCTATATTCCTCTATAAAATATGACAAACTGCTCTGTATACAGATTACATCTAGTTCCTGCGAAGTCCAAAAATCATAAAACCATCATCAAAAATATCCATGAACATTTATTTTTAAAACTTGAATTAAATTAGCGAAATAGAAGTATAATGAAATCTAGTTCCAGCCTAAAAAAATTATAACAGTGGGATATTACACAATTCTAAAGTGGAGTAAACTCATTACAATCTTCATAATAACCCACCAGTGTTTTGGATGATTAAAGTATTCTGGTTATGCTCATAAAAATAACAAAGAAAATCCATTCTTCAGCCACCACAGTCAAGAAAGATTATGTCTTAAAGGTTGATTTATGTTTTCAAATGTGTGGTGCACTCTTTCAGAATAGGATCCTTACCCAGACTCTTTAAATTGGCAAAGCTTCTATTACTTTCATTTTGCTTCTTTACAATCAAGATGGCATGCAAAGTATGGCAAGTTTCATTTTTTTCTTAAAGTTTAGTGTGGCAGTTTGATATTGTTTGTGAATTCCAAAAATAGATATTGCATTATGTTTGCAAACTGGTCTGTCCCTCTGGGTATATTAGATTATATTGGATTCAGAGGTTTCACTTTTACTTGATTAAATAAAGATTAAGGCTTTGATTGGGCCACATCAGTAGGACATTACATCTCTGCCCCCTTCGTGGGTGGGGACTCATAGAGAAAAAGACATAGCAGAGGACAGAGTTTGGAGTTTTGATATTGGAGCCCCCAGAAGTAAATACACAGTGAAGCAGATGTGTGAGGAAGAAAAGAAGGCTCCATTAGACACGGCAGAGGCCCCGGGAAGAAAGCCTAGCCATTTGCCTGACAGTTTACAGCTGGCCTTGTGGAGAGAGCAGAGCAGCTGAGCCCAGAGAGAAACAAGGCCCAGGAGAGAGATAAGACTTATCCCAGCCTACAGCTGATATTGGAAGAAACTGGGATAATGGAGCTTTAAGAGAGAGGGGAAACCTGAACCCTTGCAGATGTCAGCAGCCATCTTGCTCCAATATGTGGCAACAGACTTTGGTGAGGGAAGTAACTTATACTTTATGGCCTGGTAACTGTGGACTGCTACCCCCAAAAAATACCCTTTGTAAAAGCCAACAGATTTCTGGTACTTTGCATCAGCATCCCTTTGGCTGACTAGTACACTTAGCATTACTGTACTATGTGTGTCTTAAATTTCAACAGTTTCCAAAATGTAACTATATATTAATGAAAATCATTAGTTTTCATATGCTATTTTTACCAGAATTATAACCAGAATTTAAGATATTTAATGAAAAAAAGCACAAGTTTGGACATATGTCTATGATCCTTAACACTCATTCTTGCAAGGCTCTGATCAATAAGATAAGGGATGCAGTAACCTGGCCCATTATCACCTGTGTGACTGCTGGTACTTCTGCTGCTTTCTTTATTTGCCCCTCCAGATCCATGCTCCATCCACCTCTGTGCAGCTCTGTGCCCTAATAGAATGACCTACATGGAGGCTACCAGTGGTCTCCCTTGCCCTCTGCCTGTCATTTGGGTATGTGTTATGGGGAGCCATAATTCTATCTCTAAGTAACTTTTTAATGTCATATTACAGTGGTTCATTCATTCAATCTGTTGAGTACCTCCTACGTGTCAGTTTCTGTGCTAGTCATTAGACATCCAGGGGTGACTAGAAAAATGTAGGCCCTACTTTGTGAGAGTTTGTCTAATGATCCTAACCATTTCCTTAGCAAAACCCTATTTTTGCTATTTTTCACAATGCATCTCATTTTGAAAGTATTTATCTTACTGCATTTATTAAATAATTTTCTATTTTTCAAAATCCATCAGTTATATTGGCCAGTTAGCATTTTATCAGCAGAATAAACAGAAATTATTATAATAAAATGAGTTAATTCTAACTAAAAACAAAGAAAATTGATGTTTTAATTTGTCTATAAACTAAACTTTTATTCTTATTAATCAGACTGCTTTCTAAGTACTGGTTCCATACCTAAATTATTTTGACATCTAGAACTGAATTACTAGTGAGAGGCTACACAAGCATTCCAGCCACAATTCCCTGTTCCATTATAAATTTATATATTAATTTTCTAGTTTATATATTACAATACTAATGATAATAATGATAAGAAGAAGAATAACAGTAGCATCATCATCAACACCTAGAATTTATTGAGTCTGGAATTGCCAGGATTGGGCTGTTTAACAAGCATCATTTCATTCAAGCTTCATAGCAACTTATAAGGTACTATAATTATCCTAATTTTCAGATGATGACACTGAGATTCATAGAGGTCAAATAAGTTGACCAAGGTAAATATCTAGTAAATAGCAAAGCCAGGATTTACTCAAGCAGTCTGTTTCCAGCAATCTATTCAGTTAACCTTTCTATTAAATTGCTATACATAGGGAAGCGGCTGTGGCTCAATTGGTAGGGCTCCCGTTTACCATGTGGGAGGCCCCGGGCCCTGGTTCCCAGGGCCTCCTGGTGGGGGCGGGCCGCCCGCACGGCGTGGTTGGCCGACCCAGTGAGCACAAGCAGCAAGGGGGGGATAAATGAATAAATAAATAAAAATCTTAAAAAAAAAAAAAAAATTGCTATACATAAGACTTTGGTGGATTTGCTGAGCTTTGTTTAGTCTTCCTGATGTCAGAAGATACACTAAAAAATGTTTCTAGGCCAACATGTTGAGGCTAGACCCTTTTCTGTGGTATCCCAGAGACCTAGAAAAACCCAGATTTGGCATAATCACCAGTCGATATTTACAAGGTCTCAATCAGTGTTTGTAAATCTTAAATATATGAGCCTTTAAGATTTTGAGAATGATACAGCCAAACTAGAAAAACTAGTAGAAATGACATGACCCCTTATGATGAAAAAGTTTTAGTAACAGATAGTGGTGATAGTAGCACAACACTTTAAATGTAATTAATGCCACTGAATTATACACTTTAAATAGCTAAAATGTTATAGGCTTTCACCATAAAATTTTTAAAAATAATGACTCCCTAGTACATTTTTTATTTCATAATTTATTTAGTGAATCACTAAATATCTGAAAGCAATATCTATAAACAGTTTCTTCAATTTTAAACACATAAAGGCATGTCTATTAAGATATATTCAATTTTGACAATAAAGCCAACAACAATGGGGGGTCTGAAAGGTCATATACCCCGGACAACTGCTCTGGTCCACTTTGCCCCACAGGCAAAGTAGTCAAGGAACAGAATGTTTCACATGTTTTATCCAAATTAATTTAATATCTAAGTTCTGTTTTGTACTGTATACTATTTTTTAAAGTAGCAGTAATGTAAAGCTTTCTTTTATTTAATTCTTAGGAGAAATAAATCGGTATTATTATCAAGAATTAATTTATTGAAATTTTTATATTGCCAAACATGCAGTTTTTATTACAGAAAACAATAACTTTAAAAATCATCCTTCAATTCATAGGTATTAGAGCATGCATTCCCTACTGGGAATTCATTACCATCATGGTTGTACCCATTTTAATGCACATTTCCCATGGATACTTTGTTGAGTGTAAAAGATTCAGAAGAAAAAGTATTGAACAACTCAGATATGTCATTGTCCAAATGACCTTTCATCAGAAACCCACAAACTAAAATACTAATTATGCAAAATGCTTGGGGAATGGGAGTTCTGATTAATTAAATAATAGGATTATAAGAAAACTTTTTACATTTCCACAGTTGTTGAGCCACTTCTTCAGCAGTATTTTTGTTGACCTAACTGTATTGGTAAATACAACAAAGCAAAATGACCTTTGAGAATAGAGAATTTGGCAGTTTTTAAAGTTGTTAATATTCTCACCAAGATTAGCGAAAAACAGACAATAAAAAAATAGTTATCAGTCAATTGGAAATATTCTTGATACCGGTGAAGAGATAAAGAAGACATCAGTAGATGTTGATCCCAGGCTATTCCCTGAAGTTCACTGATTTATTTACATGCAGTTTGTCACTTCATTCCTACTGGAAGTGAGTCTTTGAAATTCTAAGTAGATGCTTTGCTCACAATCCCTTTTTAAGAACAACAGCCCTAAGAGACTCTTTTTGCAAAAGTTGCTATGACTCACCTTTTAAGTTGAGTGAAACCAGATACTCTGGCCTCAGGGATGAGTACCCAAGTCAAAGGCAAGGAGCCCAGACCTGAAGGAGGCCACCATTTTGAGAAGACTTGCATGAAACACAGCAGAAAAGGAACTCCACCTTGGGTAGTGACAGAGACCACATCAGAAATTCTTTTTTCTTGAGATGTATTAAACCTAATCTTGGAAGTTCAGAGGTGCAAAGTGACTATATAGGTTAAGACTCTGTGGTCTCTTGTGCTCTTGCAACAATGTTCCATTACCTAGTATCATTAATACACTAACAAAATCGGAGTCCTAAAATATATATATTTTGGTTACTTCTGATCAATCTATTTTTAATGATTAATCAACTTAAAAATAATCAACCCAGATTTAATTATATAGACAAGTGGGCAGCAGAAAGAACCTGGACTTTGGAGTCAATGTGATGGATAAATTCAGATACGTTGGCTTGCCATTTAATAAAATAACCAGGCAATATTAGCCAAGCTATGAAGACCTCCCTGAGCCTCAGTCTCTCATCTTTAAAATGGATGGAATAATTCTTGCTTCACAGGTTCATATAAGGAAAGTACTTTGTATCAGTGGAACCCAGGAAAATTTGTTTCCTTCCCAATCCTTCCCTCTTATTCTTTATATGAAATTTAGATTTAGATTTCAAAGACCCAACTAACTAGCATTCTCATGACCAACTTAAAAAGTTAAGTTGAATGAAAATTAATGACAGAATTCTGAAGAAGGCAAAAAATGTCGAGAGTTGAGAGAGGCAAGAAATCTTAAAATGGTAATGAATTGTTATTATTTGAATATTAATATTGACCTTAATGCTTATTTTACAAGTGATACTTAAAATCAAGTCACACTTTCCAAGTCCAACAACTGGAAGTCAGAATGTAAAATAGTCCCTGTTGCTTTATCCATCCCCATAAGAATCCAGGAAAATCAGAGAGAAATAAAAACATAACCAAAGAGTACGACATCTTAAAGAATTTTTTCCAACTTTGCCAAACTTTTCATAAGTTCACCTTTGGTTTCAGTTGAAAATAACTCTATTTTTGTCAAAATGGGCATATCCCGTTCTCCCAACTGTATTTTTGGCTCACTGCCTCAGAATAGGATCTTTTCTCCCTGGGACCTTCACTTTTCATTTAATACCATGTGCTTCCTTTCTGTAAAATCTCTGTAGCAAATATCAGCTTACATGCAAAGAAAGCAAGGAGAGTTTCAAGATGGACAGGGGCAGCATTCTTAAAAATAACTCTGAGGAACAACACTAATATGTCCAATGAAAACATGAGCAGCATTCAGAATAGTTATGCTGTGGGATTTGTTTTATCTGCTCTTTAAAAAGGTAAAATAAACATCAAAAATTCCATAAAATCCAAACCAAAATTCACCTGCCATCTCCACCACTTTGCCCTTTCCAGTAACGGTTTGTTGGCAGAGGCTGGAGGTAAGTCTAAGTTTCTTGCCTCTTGAAGTGACAAGCACATTCCTTCCTCATTCGCCAAGCTGCTTTCTCCGAAGCTCCAGCTGTTCTCAAAACCCAGACATTGTTCCCTTTGCTGGCCGGCCTTAGCTTTTAACTCTAAGCCAAGACTGCTTCTCCCTAAAATCTCTCAGGGTTACTAATAGCCAGGAATTGGAAGACCATGCCCTACTTAAAGCGAGTTGGGGTTTGGCGGGGACAGAGAGGGGGAGAAAATGGAGGCGAGAGGTGAATGGGAAATACTGTGCGTCAGCACAAGGCCTCAAACAATTGTGTTTGGACGATGCCTGATTAGACGTCTAGAACTTCCAAGAGAAGGTTGATGATTCTGAGAGTGGTTTTTAGATTTGGGGACTGTGGGATCTTTTCCCTGTTGCACAGCTTGGGATGCCCAAGTTCTGCTGTAGAAAATATAAAATGTTCACAAGATAAATATGTCTATTAGAACTACAATTTCTTTCAAGTTATCATAAGAATGAGAAAAGCCATAGGGCCATGGGATATTTGGGGGGGGGGTTTAAAAACCATTCAGTAATATGAATAAAGTCCATAAATGACTGTGTGATTTAATTCTTCTTCTAAGAGTATAAACAGTGAATAATTTATTTCTCTCCCAATTATAATGTTCTTTTGGCCAGAAAGGTGATAGGGTGGGAGAAAAGGAATACAAAGGCACACTTGTTCACTTCCATATTCCAGGAAATCAACAATCAGAAGAAAAGGCAAATAGCTGCAGATTTTCAGAAATTCTGCTTTAAGGAAAAGCTGAAGTTATTCTATGTCCATACCTGTCCTGACTTGATAAGTAACCAAGAACAAATTTTTTGAAAACTCCACACAGAGTTATCAACCACTGTCTACCATGCTTCTTCAAAGGACAATACATTAACCCGTCATTATATTAAGAAGAGACTTAACCAAAGACTAACCAACTGAATAGTGAGAACACATATTTGGTGATGTATTAAAAGGAACTAAAAACAGAGGTTTAAACATGATGATGATTTATTTTTATGCTATCATAACAGTATGGTTGCACAGAGTCCAGAGACAGGAAAACCGGCTTTCTTTCTAGTTGCTCCACCATCCCAAAAGCATTTTAGTCATCCACAGCATCCAAGATGATCTTCATTCCAGCCAGTGAGAAGTGGAAAGGGGGAAAAGAAAAGGGAAAATACACCAGCTCCCTTTAAGAGTATTACTTCGAATTGCACATATCATTTCCACTCACATCCCATTAACCATAATGGCGTCCCATGGCCATAGGCTGGAAAACGTTGTCTTTATTTTGAGCATCCATGTGGCCAGCTAAATATCAAGAGTTCTATTACTTTAGTGCAGGGATTGGTAAGTGTATTAGTCAGCCAAAGGGGTGCTGATGCATAGTACCAGAATTCTGTTGGCTTTTATAAAGGTTATTTATTTGGGGTAGAAGCTTACAGTTCCAAGGCCCTAAAGAATCCAACTCAAGATTGCTCTCTCACCAAAGTCAGTTGCCACTTGTTGAAGCAAGATGGTCTCTGATCTCTGCCTGTTATCAATCTCTGGCATAGGGCTTGTTTCTTTCCAGTCCTCCTCAGTTGCTCAGCTACTCTGTTCTCTTCAGCTGTAAACTGTCAGTCAGGGAGTGGATGTGGCTCCAGCAGCTGAGTGCCTGCCTCCCACATGGAAGGTCCAAGATTTGGTTCCCAAGGCCTCCTAAGGAAAACAAACAAACAAAAAAACAGACAACAAGCAAAACAATGAGCAAACAGATGAGAGAGCCAACTTAGGGGAGACAATGTGGCTCAATGGTTGAGTGCCGGCTTCCCACATATGAGGTCCTAGGTTCAATCCCCAGTCCCAGTACCTAAAAAAAAAACACAAAAAACAAACCAAAAAAAAAAAAACTATCAGGTGAATGACTCATCTCTCCCTGGGACCCCAGGATCAAACATGACAGACCTCTCTCTTCTTGTGTGTCTTCTTGAGTGAGTGTCCACTTATATAGGCCCCACCAAGGGGACTCAACCTGAGTCATGCCTTACTGACGTGACTTACTTACTGACTTACTGGTTGAATCAAAGCCCTAATCTTAGGTAATTTAATCAAGTCCCCCTCATCTAAAGCCAATATAATCAAAGGGTATCACTCCCAGAATAGATTACAAAATAATCTTTCTGTTTTTGGGATTCATAAATAAGCTCAAGCCACCACAGTAAGCAACAGCACACTGGCCAAATCTGATCCACTGCCTGGTTTTGCATGAACTTTGAGTTAAGAAAGTTTTTTTTCACATTTTAAATGATTGAAAGAAATCAAAAGAAAAATAATATTCAGGACATGTGAAAATTATGTGAAATTCAAATTTCAGTGTCCACAAATACATTTGATTAGAACATAGCCATGCTCATTTGTTCACCTATTGTCTACGGCTACCTTCAGGCTACAACAGCAGAGTTGAATAATTGTGACTGAGACCATATGGCCCACAATGCCTAAATATTTGCTATCTGGCCCTTTATAAGAAAGGTTTTCTGACCACTGCTTTGCTGCTTTGGAAGAAAGAAAAAAACAATAGGCATTGATGGACCACTAGCCAGCTCTGCCACACCAAATAGGTGCAATTTGGAGAAGAGGGGGTAGATTTTAGAAAGGGCTGCCAATGAGTTCTTTTTTTTTTTTTTTTTTTTAAGTTTTTAATGCAGTGGTAATTGCTATCATTTATGCCTTACAAATTACCCCCCAAAACTTAGCAGTTGAAAACAATAAACACATATTAATATGTTTCTGTGGGTCAGTATTTCAGGAGCACCTTAGTTGGGTAGCTCTACCTCAGGGTCCCTTCAAAGGTTGCAGTTAAGATGTTGGCAAGGGCTGCAGTTTCATCTGAAGACTTGAGTGGAGCTAGAGAAGCCACTTCCAAGATGGCACATTCACATGGCTGTTTGCAAGAGGCCTCAGTTCCTTGCCAGGTGAGCTCCACATGGCATAGCAGCTAGCTTCCGCCAGAATGAATGATCTGAGAGAGAAAGAATAAGCAGAAAGTCACAACACTTTTTTATATCCAGTCTTAAAAGTCTCATATTGTCATATCCATTTTGTTTGATTCATTAGAGGGATTCACTAAGTCCACTCCAGCCTACTTTGAAGGGAAGGGAATCATATTCTTCCTACTGAAGGGAGAAATATCAAAGAATTTATGGACATTTTAAAACCACCATAACATTATTTGAAAAAAGGTAAATAATCTGTCTTCAAAATAGTGCTAGGAAGATGGGACTGGTAATTATAAAATAAGCATAAGTTATTTGGCCAGGAAAAAGAATATTAAGGTTTAAATCAGAGATAGTATGGCAGTTTGATATTACTTATGAATTCTAAAAAGAAAGATGATGATTCTAAACTGGTCTGTTCCTCTGGGCATGATCCCCTTTGACTGTATTAGATTCAGCTGAGACGTCTTTGATTAAATTATGTTAAGATTAGGGCTTTGATTCAACCACATCAGTAGGGTGTAACTCAGGTTAGGTCCCTGCTCCCTTGGTGAGCTATATAAACAGAAACTTGCAGAAGAAAATACAGAAGAAGAGAGAACTTTGTCAGTTTTGATCCTGGAGCCCCGGAGAGAGATTAGCCATTCACCTGATCGTTTACAGCTGACCTTGTGGAGAGAACAGAGCAGCTGAGAAGCACTGAGAGTCAAGCCCTATGCCAGTCCACAGCAGAGATCAGAAGAAGCTGGGCCCATAGATCCTTAAGAGGAAGAGGAAGGCTGAACCCTTCCAGAGATAGGAAACCATCTTGCTTCAACACGTGACAACAGACTTTGGTGAGAAATACCTCTTATGGTATCTTGAGTTGGACTCTTTAGGACCTTGTAACTATAAGCTTTTACCCCAAATAAATACCCTTTATAAGAGCCAACAGATTTCTGGTACTTGGCATCAGCACCCCTTTGGCTGACTAATACAGATGGCAACCAGGTTTCAATTCTCTCTCCTACCTCAATCAATTGATGGTGATTGTCTAGAGAGCTGTGTTGAGAAGCATTCTGACTGATAGTTTATCAAGTGTGTATTCTTTCTATTACTGGATTTTAAAAAGCTGGAAATTTCAAACAAATGAGAATTTGGAGAAAAGCAAGATGTGAAACATGTTCAAGTCTCTAGAAAACTCATAAAACCATAACTCTTAGGCAGCTTTCCCAGAATATTTCTCTAGAGCAGGGGTTCTTAACCTTTTTTGTTCCACAGACCCCTTTGTCAGTCAGGTAAAAACCATGGATCCCTTATTAAGTCCACACTATATTGTATTTTATTTAATAAATATATCACACCCACATCAACACGTCCCCAAAAGAATAATGGTTTGTTGTTTGTTTTTATGTTCAATTCAAGCTCAGAGATCCCTTGTTAAGAACCCTTGCTCTAGAGTACTGATTTCCCATGAGATTCCTTCTCTCCCTCCCCCCCTTCCTTCCATCAGGCCTTCCTTCCTTCAACAAGTATTTACTGAGCATTTACTTATGCATCAGGCTTATGTACTCTGGTCACCAGAGATACAATAGGGACCAAGATAAATGCTCTGTTCTCATGGTGAAAACAGGAATTCCTCTCTTCCAGAGAAAGTCTTAATTTTTCTTTTGTCTTATTTCTGATTACTATATAATTGCACTAAATTTTCCAAATCAAAATTGAATAATAATGGTGATTTTTCTTGTTTCCAATCCCTGTGTGCAGGGTTTCCCAGACTATGTACCAAAGAACAGTACTTCCACTGGGTGTGAATAGATATAACTTGAATAGAAGTGTTTTTGGTTACATATGTTTTAGAAATTCTGGATTAAACAAAATTAAACAGATTTCTCTACTGTAGATAACTTTAATGTGGCCGTGAACCTCCAGGAAAAGAATGGAATTTCCCAAAGTTATTTGAGTTTAAAATTCTCTGTGTTTTGTTTTATTTTCACAAAATATTTATTCGAGTGGTCTGGCAAATACTGCTGGAAGGAATCTAAGTTATTAAGTTTCTCAAGCTCCCTCCCAGCCCCATCAGGTCTCATTTTTTAAAATAAAGTTTTGTTGAAGTATATCATTCATATATTAACATACATAAGCAATCAGTGTAGAGTAAAAGTTTTGAATTTACAAAGCAAACATGCGTGTCACCATGTAAGGCTCCCATACATCTTCCCACCACCAACACCTTGCATTGTTGTGAAACATTTGTTGCAAACTATGAAAGAGCAACGTCAAAATATTACTACCAACTATAGTCCATGTCTTATATTTGTCTTATTTTCCCCCAACCCATGCAATTATTAAAACCCTGTATTAGTATTATATATTTGTTATAGTTCATGAGAGAATGTTCTCAGATTTGTTCTGTTAACTACAGTCCATCATCCACCACTGGTTTCCCTGCATTATACAGTCGCATGCTTTGTTCAATCCATTCTCAATGTACAGTCAGTGGCTTTCATTTTCATCACAGAGTTGTGCTGTCATCACCTCAGTCAATTTTAGAATGTTTTCAAATATTCCGAAAGGAAAGCTCCCATACCTCCTTACACCCTCTATTGTAGTAGTATTGAAATATCTTCTTGCTATTACTGCAAAATAGTACAATATTACTGTTAACTATAATCCATAAGTAACATTAGTTGTGATTTTCCCATGTATCAACATATTTTTAGCACTTTATAAAAGAAGAGGATTCTTATATTTATACTATTAACCAAACTCTTCATTCTCAACCAAATCATTATATTATACATTCCCTAGATTATTCTCTAGTTTCCTTTCAATTGACATTTATGTCCCATGAAGTCTCTTTTGTTCCTCCAAGATCTTCCAAGAAACAGCCATGGAAGCAAGAAGCTGAAAGCAACAAAACCCACGTAGCAGACGAACCAAGGATCACCAGCAGACAGTCTTTGCATAGGAAGTGTCACCCTGATGATGCCTTGATTTGGACATTCTCAGAGCCTCAAACTGTAAGCTAATAAATTCCCATTGTTTACAATGAACCTATATCATGGAATCTGCTTTGAGCAGCCTAGGAAACTAAAATGCTATGCATTATATATGATAGTGAGCAAGAGAGAATCCTTTACAAGTATTAACTTATCAATGTAATTTCAGTCCTGAGGGTTTGAGGAATCATTAAACACATCCCTACCATAATGGCTAGTGGTAAAAATAAAAGTAGGAGATACAAAGGCAGCATATATCAAAGGCTCTGCCTCATTGAGCCTTTGTGTGCACTGTAACAGAAACCTGATGACAGTGGTTCAACCAAATAGCCTCACATAAAACCAAGTGCAGGGGAAGCAGCCCAGTGGCTCAAGGTGTCAGCAGTGCCCCAGTATCCGACTTCCTTTTCACTCTGCCATTCATACTGTGTGGCTTAACTCCTCATCCTTGCAGTGGGGTGGCTTCAAGTGGACTGTTAACTCCAACCTTACTACCTGCTTTCCAGACAAGAGCAAGTAGGAAGGCAGCACAGAGTGGTAGAATTTAGCAGATATCTTCCATTTTTTATCAGCTGAAAACGTCATGTAGTTACCTCTAACTGCAAGCAAGTCTGGGAAAATATTCTAACCAGGCCCATGGATGCACTGAACAAAATTCAGTTTCTGTTAGTAAAGAAAAGAAGTGGACAGAAATTTGGTGGACAGTGCTCCCTATCTTACCTAGTCTGTGAAAGTCAGAGGGGCTGATGTTAATAATAATATTGTTTTTAAAATAGATACACTGGTTCTTTCTAAATCATCTCATATAACTATCATTCTTCTAACCTCCAAATACCTTTAGCCTAGCAATTTACTTTTGTCATGAACACAAATTTTTATGGAATTCCTATTACTTCCTTTAAATAGCAGTGAAATAAATGTGTAAATAATTTCCATTAAATATTTGAAATGTTCAACTTTACTATGTTGAGAACTGATGGCTTGCTTCTGTTTTTATTTGAGCTATTTTTGCCAGCAATAACAATTGTTCACATTGCCAGAAGTAGAACATTTGCCAGCATGAAAAGTACTGTACAGAATAGCATTTAGCATACCATAACACATATTTTCATACTCTCCCAAATCTAGTTTAAAACCTTAATTTTTTTATTGCTGCAGCCTCAATACTTCAGAATTTTTACTTTTTTTTTCAATTTTGCAGCATATAAAAGTACATGTGAGAGCTTATAGTGCCAAGGAAAGTTTTCTTAAAGTTATTGCATTTCTACTTGGAATTCCTGCTTCATTTTGCATGGACTATTTTGAAAACCTTCTTATCCAGAACCCAGAAACACCTTATTATAGTTATTAATCTCTCTACTGAAGCCTTAAATTTCTCTTTAACTCTCATTGATGCCCAAAAAGCACTTTCACTCCTTTTTTTTAAGTTAATTTTGAGTTATCAACTTTCTGATATTCATCTTCTACAAATGACTGGTGGAATGGATACTGGGTAACTCTCACTTTTAACAAATTCTTATGTCTATGGAATCCAAAATGATTGTTCTTAGAAACCACATCACCCCCTAATTTAATGCATCAAATTACCATCTGTGAAGACTCTAGTTCAAATTACCCATAAAGTGTATGCCTCTCAAAATCCAACATGGGAGAATGGTTTCTTATACATGGTCTGATGAACTATTATGCTGCCATATAAAATGATAATGATAAGACTATGTAATAACATGGGGAAATGTTTTTGATTTAATATTAAGCAGATTACAAATCAAGGAAAATGAAGCATTAAACAGAAAAAAAAATAGGCGGAAATATTCAATAATGAAAATACTTGTGGTAGATGGTCTATAATATGGATTTGTTTCCGTTTTTTAAATTTTTCTGTATAGTCCAAGAATTCTTCAATGTATGTGTTATTTTGATAATTATGTAAAAGAGAAGTAAAAACATTTTTTTCCTTTCTTTTACTTTCTTTTCTGTACTTTTTCCTGGTTTTTGGTTCTTTCTTGAGATGCTCAGCAGCTTCTGCTGTTCTCCAAATGCTTCCCTCTGCTACTTCCCTTCAAAAGTGAGCCTCTGTTGGCCCACTCCTCATTACGGACCTTTCCCACATCCATGCTCCCATCAACTTGTCTGGGTCCCATATCCACTGGGCCCTTTCCACTGAGGTCAACTAGCTATTTATGCTGGGACAATTAAATAACGTAATAAGGGGTAGGGTTCTCCAGCTATAAAATCATTACAATGGCACCTCTTCCCAAAGTCATTGTGAGGATAAAAGAAAGTAACAGATATAAAGCACTCAGAATGTTGTATCCATCAGAATTGCCCCATTACACAATACCAGCAGTAGTAATAATAAAATTCCTCCAATACATATATGTGCATTTTAACAAAGTGTTGGTCAAAAGATCTTTCAAGTGACCAGACAAGAGTTATTTTGAGCTTGAGCAAGTGGGACAGAGTTTTAAGTAAAGGAAGTAAGGCTCAAAAAGGTTAAGAAATTGTGTATGGTTCCCTACTAGTTAATGGCAGAACTGAAAAAGGAACCCCAATCTCCAGACTCTGAATTAAGTGTTCTTTGCCATTGAACATCCCCTTCAGTGCTCAGTGCTCACGTGGATGGTTTGTCATATAGCTATCTGCTAAAATAAATTCCTTCTTTGTTTTCCTTCAATCTTACCTACCTCCTTTGGACAATCCTGTAGCCCCATGGACATCTGACCACCCATAGCACAAGAGTAATCTCTTTTTCCTTTGGCTTTTAGCACATATGAATTGCTAATCCTTCCTTTAAACCAGTTAATGACCTTCACATTCTCTTGGGGCTTGTATTTCCTCCACAAGGCCTCATTATTTAAAGGGATGCTCCCTTTTGGATCCCTTTGCTTTTTGTTCCTCACTGGAACAGTTCTGTGTGAATAATGATGACCATTCCCAACGTCCCCTTCCTAATTACTTCTCGTCCCCTTCCTAATTACTTCTGTCTGTTCTTTGGCCCTAAATGAAGATAAGGTTACCATCAGGTTTTTTCCAGCCTTTTGTAGAAAGACTGAGAAGGGAAGGGGTGGGTTGTCTTGGACACAGAGAGGGAAGGTTCCTGTAACATCCACATAAAGAAGTAATGTGGGAAAGCCAACATAAGCAGAGGGATTTAAAACCAGCTGGAATGCAGCCAGGAAAGAAGCTAACACCCAGGCATTCCATGGACTTTTCTACTGTGAATCCTAAGCCAGAGGATCCTTAGTGATCAGAAATGATTGGAAACCTGGTTTCAAATTCACTGGAAAGATGATACAAGAAATGTCTGACAGGGAAGATTTCACTTAGATTAATTAATGACCACATTTCAACAATTCAAGCTTATTTTGTGTGAGTAAAAGCATGAGTAATACCCAAAACCACAAACCTAGGAGCAATAAAAGAGACTGAAGGTTCTACATTCAAAATTATCCTGATTTTCCTCCAAGCAACTGGGGAGATGAAAAAAAGAAAACAACAGGAAAACTCCATAAATCTCGGACTCTGGAAGGAGAGGGTCACTGGACCTTTCCCCAGGGCCAGTAGGAGTTCCTTTCTATGGCATGCTGTGAAGAGAATATGGAGCAGAAAGTTCCTTTTAAACTTGCATCTAGACTTGTCCATCTCTCCTTCTGCCTCACTCAGATTTTACCACTGTCTATACCTATGGTGAGGTCCATATGCCACGGCACTTCTGGAACAGAATTGACTCTGATGGACCTACCCAGCCTCCCAAATAGCTCTCGACCTAAGGGTAAAAACCCAGGGAACCTGTTGAACCTCCAATGTGTGTGTTTGAGAGAGAGAGAGATTTATGATTCAGTCATCTCTCTTTTCTCAGGCTTGAAAGTCAAAAGACAGAGATTCTAACATGCATACCGCAGTCTTGTGTATTGAAATGATATTAATGATCTTGAATCCCCAAAGAATTGCAAACATGTTGACCACAATTAGAATGTAAACAAATTGAGAAAAAGATGTTTTTATAACAAGTGATAACCAGACATTGTGCAAGGAAATGATATACACTGGCTTGATGAGAACTTCCAGAGGAGAACTTCCTGTAAAAGCGCAATGTAAATGACTCCTTGGCCAAGTGCCAGGTTCAGGCAGGCTGACACCCAGTCACTCTGACTCCAGGCTCCAATGCCTGTGCTGCACAAAGCTTATGGTTGCTCTTGCAGCTGCACTGTAACTAGCACCTTCCTTCTTGGGCTTTAGAATCTCCTCTGATGCTGCATTGGAACTGACTCCTGAGACTTCTAGTTAAGTGTACTGCCTGCTTTCCTTCAGCCCTCAGGCAAATGGGTTTTGAGATTCTGGTATCCTTCACCTTGAAATGTGTTGTGTGCCTTTAACCTGTTTATTGCACACTGCTTGTATTGGCAACTTGTGATTAAGCAAGCATATAAATTTCATTGAGGATTCAAACTATCATCATGTTAAATCTGCTTTCAGCTGCTAAATTTAGTTTTTTTTTGTTTGTTTTTTTTTACCGGGAGGTCCTGGGGAATGAACCCAGGTCCTTCCATATGGGAGACGGACACCCAACCATTTGAGACACATTCGTCTCCTTACATTTACTTTTGATTTTAATCAGCTTTCAGTTTGTTACAACTACATTGACATGACACACAGTACCTGGCATATACTCAGAATTTGGACTGGGTATAGATATGGACATTGACATAAAAAGATAACTGGGGATAGACAGGAAAGAATTGTAGGATCATAAGTGAGGGGCAAAGCTACTCAAAAATTTTTTTCTTTTCAAATTTGTGGGTGAGTCATGTTGATATAGACTGGTAATTGTCAAATTGGAGAACTGAAAAGCAGAATCAGAATACTATCAGAGAAAATAAAAAATAGCAAGCTCTCCTTTTTCTTTTTCTTATTTTATTTGCACTTTTAAATGAAACTACCAGAACCAGCTAGTAGTAACTTTGGTTCTCTGTAACTTTTGTAACTTTTCCTATCTGTGTCTTTTCTTTTTGAGCTTGTTTTACAGGCAACCAACAGACAGTTATATAACCTAAGCATGTACTGAAACAGCCCTTAGATAACCTCTGAGGCAAGAGGAACAAGAAATCATACCCCTAAGAACCAAAGTTGCATGAATCAAAAGGGGTCGGAAGCAAACCCAATGTAAGAGGTCCTTCAACAAGGGAAATCCAGTCTGGAGCCTGCCTTATATGGACAAATCTATGCCTAACCAACCAAATTAACCTTCCCCTTAGCAATACCCACCTCCTATCTCAATAAAATCTCCTTTAACCCTCAAGTCAGGGAGAGGGATTTGAGTTTTGCCTCTTGTCCCCTTACTAGTTGACCTTACAATAAAACTTTTTCTTTTCTCAAAATCTCGATGTCATAGAATTGACTCCTATGCGTGTCAGGCAGCAACAAACCCTGCTCAGCAACAAATCTTGTCAACCACAAAGGGACTCAAGGTCCCAGGACCATCAGCTCAAGGCACTATAACCCCAGTGGGACAGAGACCTTCTTCATCAACCCTAAGTGGCCACCTAGACCAGTTTGCCTACAGGCTCATTGATCAGGATACTATCTGCCCTGACCCAATGCTTCAGACTCTTCAGTGCTACATTTAATTTTGAGGAAAGGAATGACTCCAGCAAAAAACATCTCTTGGGTGAATAACCTCATATAAGCACCTATTCTCTTTTGTCAAGTATTTGTTCAATAGGACTGGTGGTTCAAATCCCACCTTTGTATAGTAAGGTCTGCCTTTGGGGCCTCAAGTCTTCCTATTAAGAGGTAGACAAGATCTTTGGTTGGTTCAAGTTCCAAGAGTAAATGAGGGAAACAGATGTAGCTCAAGCGATTGGGCTCCTGTCTACCATTTAGGAGGTCCAGGGTTTGTTTCCTGGAGGCAAGCTGGCCCGCACAGAAAGCTGGCCCAAGTGGAGAGCTGGGCCAAGTGGAGAGCTGGCCCATGCAGAGCTGGCCCATGCAGGAGTGCTGGCCTTCATGGAGTGCTGGCCCAAGCAGAGAGCTGGCGCAGCAAGATAACATGACAAAAAAAGACACAGAGAAGAGACAATAAAAGACACAGCAGACCAGGGAGCTGAGGTGGCACAAGAGATTGAGCTCTTCTCTTGCACTCTGGAAGATCCCAGGATCAGTTCCCAGTGCTGCCTAAAGAGAACACAAGCAGACACAGAAGAACACACAGCGAATGGACACAGAGAGCAGACAATGAGCACAAAACAACAGGGCGTGGGGATGGGATATATAAATCTTTAAAAAATAAAAAAAGAGTAAATGAAAATATAGGAGAATTTAGCTACAAAGGAACACATAGGGATCTGGATTACTGGATTAAGAGGTATCTCTAAATTGGAAATTTCCATAGTAGTTTAGTTTAAAAATAGAGGTTCTATTATGGCTGTGAGCAATAGAGACTCACTATCAGTAAGCATGGGTCAGGCATTTAAATGCTACTAGAGCATCCACCATCTTTTAATGAGAAGTTTCAGCTTCTGAAGAACAAGTCTCCCATGCAAGGATAAGGTGGTCACAGAGGGAAGAGTGGCAATAGGTTAGTTGCCACCCTCAAGATAATTTCCATGCAGCTAGGGACACCTGGTCATGGGTCAGACAACTAGAGCACAGGCTGTCCAACAAGTATCCTGTACAATGCACACTGTAAAACAACACACTGGCCCAAACCCTGAAATATTCCCTTAGGGTGTGTGGGGTTTTATTTATTGATCACAGAATTATCACCATGGATAATGTTAATAACATATTTGACTGCAGTCCTTTGGTATGTATGTTACAAAATTGGCCTATGTTCAGCTGTGAGCTTATGAGAAGGAAAAGGATAGTCTTCTTTTGTAATATGGCCTAGCCCCAAAATAAATTAGAGTCAGGGAAACACTGGCCAGAGAATGGATCTTTAAATTATAACAGTATCCTGTAATTAGATTTGTTTTATAAAAGGGAAGAGAGATGGGACAAGATCCATATTTTCAGTCTTATGTCCCCAAATCACACCTCGGCCACTTGGATACATGGGATCAACAACTTGTCTGCATACTCTGCCTGGGAATCCATAAAAAACCATCTCCCTAGCAGTTTATTCCCTAATAAACTCCCAATCATTGTCCTTCTTCTTCTTCTATTTGGATCTTTAATTTTCCATTTATTTGTTAAGTTTATTTCTCAGAAACTCAAAACCTCAGGACTGTTTCTATCCCAGTTGAGTTCTGAGACCCAAGGATACTAACCTTCTGGGAACAACCACCAGGAACTCAGGAATATCAACTTCAAGCTAAATATTTCCATTCCTCAAACTCTGACCTATGTCCCTAAGGAGCAGGAAGTAGCCAGAGCAATCATCATCCCAAATCCCTCAAGACTGAGCAATGGTCAAAACTCAAGGGTGGACTGAAACTGCCCAGAGCCAGTGAGTAGCAACTTCAGTTTTCTGTAACTTTTGCAACTTTTCCTATCTGTGACTTTTCTTTTCGAGCTTGTTTTATGGTGGCCAATTGAAAGTTATATAACCTGAGCATGTGCAGAAACACAGATTGGCATCCTTAGATGACCCCCAAGACACCAGGAACAAGAAATCACACCCCTAAGAACCAAAGCTGCATGAATCAAGAGGTGTCAGAAGCAAATCTAATGCAAGGGGTCCTTAACAAGGGAAATCTGGTCTGAAGCCTGCCTTATTATAATATTATATGGACAAGCCTACACCTAGCCAATCAAACCATACCAAATCAACCTTCCTCATAGCAATACCCACCTCCTATCCCACTAAAATTTCCCTTAGCCCTCAAATTAGGGAGACAGATATAAGATTTGCCTCCTGTCTCCTTGCTGGTTGACCTCACAATAAAGCCTTTTCTTTTCTCAAAATCCCAACATCAAAGAATTGACTCCTGTGCAAGTAGGGCAGTGAGCCCTTGCTCAACAACATAAATAATTCTGCAATGAATAGATCTGTGGTACAAAAGTGTTTCCATATATTGGATGACTTTCTTCCAAACAATTCCTGAAAGTGCAATGGCTATTTTGACAAAGGCTATGAAATAAAAGGAACTTTTATGTGTATTATGTCATCCAAATTTCCCAAAAATTGTGCAGGAGATCTTATTATCTCTTAAATATTTAATGAGGTCCAGCTAAATGTCTTGCCTAAGTGAAAAAACAAAGCTAGGATGTGAACTGGTTCAAAAATTAGTCAAGTTCCTTCCTCAAAACCGTACTGTAGTAACTTCTTTGTTCACCATGTCTCCATTTAGGGGTCTCTGGAAGTGATTAATGGATATGGTTGAGGTGAGGTGGGGGAATGTTGGGTATACTTTTTCCTTTAGCCTGGAATATACCAAGTCAGTGAAGTAGTAATAGCTAACTCAAGCAGACCAGAAGTTCTCATGTGAACTGTTATATAACTTTGATTAATTAAGAATGGGAAATAATTTAACTATCTTATAAAAAATTTTCTTTGTCTGGAGACCTTATTGCTCAAAATATGATAAGGAAAAATAACAAAAAGAAATTTTGCTGGCAAAAAAATAGCTGGGGAAAGTTGTCTTGCATCAATGTTAAATCAATCAATAAGCTGACAAGTTTCTCAGCTTATTAAAGCTATTAAGATTCTCAGAAGCTCTCTCAAGGACCTCTCTTTACTAGGTTGTGGGTGAACCCAATACACATGAATACCATGGCCTTCTGATTCTTGTTACCTTGTGAAAGTGTTTTCCGTGCTGCACCATCCTGTAATTTGGTGGGACATTCCATCTGTTTAAGTCAAATGTGAAAAAAAAAAATTGCCTGAAACACATACTTAATTGTTACAATGAAAATGCATATGGCAATGTAGTAAAGTTATGCCACAAAATTTATACTCACATATATAGCGTAAAATTTCTGCTTCTCGTTTTAAAACTGAACCAATCTTATGCTAAAATTCCAAAAACAATTAAAGACATGTTCATCTCTTCCTGTTTCACTTTATTTCTTTCAGGTTAACTCTCTCTTGGAATACCTCCACTTCCCCTTTCTCCTCTCCAATATGTTGTCTGCAGGTCTGAGAGAAATCATGTGATTTTAAGTACTGGAGAAAGTATTGCTCACCTGTAGGTCTTTATGTCTTCCTTTGGCACTTGGAACTGTGAAGCAGATGGATCTGGTCTGGCCCCTGGATGTTCTGTTTTCATGCCTGCTGAAATGTGACTGGTCACTCCTAGCTTATGAAGCTTCATGCAACACCCACTGCTGAATTCAGGGGACTCAGCCATTGGCTTGTTCTCAGAAAGTCCCCAACGTTGCCACTTCTTTGTCCTGAGCCTGTTCCTCCAGTGTTCTCATTACCTTCACACCTTCCTGCACTGTGGAACTGGGCACACCACATAGGTCCGTTTCTCTAGACACATTCTCCACCTGTGCTATTCCTTCCCTCTCTCACCATCTTAAATGGGGTTCAAGCCAAAGGTAAGCCTTACTCAAAGACCTGCAGCTTTCCTTGCTAGAACTGGCTTAGCTACACAGATACTTTCCAATACCCCCATAGCTATCCAAATGGTTTTATGGGCTTCCCTCAAGATTCAAATTCAAGAAAGAGAGTAGCAAGATTAAAGGCCTCTGATTCCCCCCACCCTATTTTCTCCTCTCTCAAAATACTCATCAGTTTGAACACACACGTTGTTTCACATGATCTCTCAAATTGGGATGATTCTTAAAATTGCTGTTAGCCAGATGGCAGTCTTGACTTGGTTGTAATTGCCTAGGCATGTACCCCAAAACTTGGACATTGGAAGTTAGAAACTCAGAAGAAACTCCCAGACACAGTGGCAGAGCACCCTTTAACAAATACAGCCTCACTGATGTTCTTATTAGCACTGAGGATGATATCGTGTGGAAAATCCAGATATTGATTACTAAGAACTGAAAAATATTCCAAAGAATTAGATTCTAAATATGAAAAAATAAAAGTACATTAACTCATTTGTTTTTCTCATATTTTAATTTTTAATGTATGTATGTTATAATCACAAAAAAACATGTTCTTAGTCCATTCCTGTGCATGTGAGCCCATTGTACGTGGGACCTTTTGAAGATGTTAGTTTTAGTTAAGTTGTGGCCAATTGAATTAGTTTGGGCTTTTAATCCAGATGAATGGAGTCCTTTATAAGCAAAATAAAATTCAGATATATAGAGAAAAAAGCCACAGAAGGAAGTCAGAAGTCAAGAGTACTCAGAAGAGAAAGGAGAAGATACCTCCGTGTGCAATGCCATGTGACAGCAAAGCCAAGAACCAAGGATTGCCGGTAGCCAGCCCCAGATTATTACAGTCTTTGGGGAGAAAGTCTTGCCTTGATAATGTTCAATTTTTTAACTTCTCTTAGCCTCAAAACTGTAAGCCAATTAATTCCCATGGTTTAAGCCAATCCATTGTATGGTATTTGTTTTAATAACCAGGAAAATAAGACAATATACAATAGCAATATATAATTCTTAAAAATCTATGCCCCATAAGAACTAAAATCAACACAATTTCCTATATCTTTTGCTAAGCAATTCTGGGCCAAATACGCTTACCTGTCCCTGTGCTAATCAGTTCTGGATTGAAGCATAGTTTCCTATTTTTGTACTGAACAATGCTGGAACCAGACAAAAGTAACTTAGCTAATTCTCCAGAAAAAATATTTGCTTCTGAAAGATAAGATTGTGATAAGATTACTTATCAAGATGAACAACTTACTTGTCAATACCCTGTATGTTTTCTATTGCTGCTATAACCATTACTCCAATCTTATTGGTTTAAAATAACACAGATTTATTATCTTACCATTCTATAGTTCAGAAATCTGAAATGGGTCTCACTGACTTAAAATCAAGGTGTTGCCAGGCTGTGTTCTTTTCTGGAAGCTTTAGAAGAAAATCTTTTTTTCTGCTCCTTCAGGTTTTTGGCAGAATTCAGTTCCTTTTGGTTTTAGGACTGAGGTCCTCATTTCTTGCTGGCTTTAAACTGAGGGCAATTCCCAGCTCCCAGAGGCCACTGCATTCCTTTTCCTGTGGCCCCCTTCCTCCATCTTCAAGGCCAGCGATGGTGGCAGGTCAAGTTTCTCTCATGTCACATCTCTCTGATCCAACCAGGAAAGCTTCTCTGCTTTTAAGGACAAGTGTGATTAGATTGGGCCCACTCACATAATCCAAGATAATCTCACCATCACAAGGTCCTTAACCTTAATCACATCTGCCAAGTCTCTTTTGCCATGTGAAGTAATATAGTCACAAGTTCTGGGGATTAGGACATGGCCATCTGTGGGGAGACCATTATTCTGCCTACCACAGCTCTCTTAAGGTTCCCATCTTTCTGTGCACACAAATCCAAAACTTTTGTGTCACAAATGCTGTCCTATCCCACCAGTTCTTTGCCTTGCAAGACCTGCTTTAAAATCACCCAGTCCAGGCCCTAAAACCCTATAAATATTGTCCCCTGACTTCTCACTTTTAAGAGGCTACTAAGATTCTTTCAAGGCAGTGTTCTCTCTTAGTACAGTAAGCCTAATAAATTTAGTTTTACTTGATCAACAGGTATTTCTGGTGGGTTTTTTGGGAGTCTCTAGGCAACATTATTATTTACATCTAAAAATGCTCTTTCAATAAGCATGAAAGAAACAATCCAAAGTGATAATTATAGTTTGATTGTGATATTTTATTGGCAGCAATGTTTCTTTCTTAGTAATATAAAATAAGACTCCCACCTCTTCCTTTAGGAGGGTGATATTTCCCTTAAATTATATCTGCCTCTCAATTGATGACAATAGGAAATCAACATATTGTACAGTATGTACCAGTTAAAACAGTATGATAGAGTTGAGACATTAACATCTAATGTTATATTAGTTGTCATGTAGTAAGCATGTAGGAATACTGTGTTTTCTCCCTTTTCACATCAGCCCATATACAGTATAAGGACAAAATGAAGAAAATTATTTTTGGACATCAAGCATGGGGACTCAAGTTAATCATACTCCTTAGTTTGCTTGCTTACTTGTTTGTTACACTTTTATAATGAATATTACAGATCAGACACTGTTTTAAGTACTCTAAAAATAAAATAACTCAACTGGTTCTCATAGCTACCTGAGGAGGTGGGTCCTGTTATTCCCATTTTATAAGTGAGAGCACTGAGGTACAGAGAGTTACACAGTAGATACAGCAACACCACACAAACATCGTCGATGCAAGTCTTCTCTCCTGCTTTCCTTTACTTTTTCCCTTTTATCCTTAATTACCACTTCTATGCCTCTTCCCACCATCAATACCTATTCAAATGTGTTTCATATATGCCCTCAAATACATAAGTGTCCTTATAAAAGCTATAGTATTACTATAGTAATACTTTGTGGTAAGGTGTGTATATTTAGTTTACAAAGAGATATTTTTCTAAAAATTTAATTATACTCCAAGCTTTTCTCACTCAACTTGTTTTTGAGCCCTATCCATGTCACATTATGTGCATCTAGTTTGTTGCTTCCAACTACTTCATAGTATTCCACAGTTAGGATCCACAATATTTTACTTATATATTCCACAAGAGATGGACTCCTAGGTTATCTCCAATTCCCCACAGTCACAAACAACAAAACAATAAGCCTTCTTTTTATATATCCCTCATGGATTTGCACAAGAATTTCCCTGGGATAAACACATAGAGAATATGCTAGGGCATAACAACAATGCACATGCCACTTTACACTCTCACAAGAAGAACATAAAAGTATGTATCACTATGTATCCTGACCAACACTTCTTTTTTTACATGTCTTATGTTTTCTGTTTCTGATATCTTTAATAAGGATATCTCACTATTGCTTTAATTTAAACCTTCTGATTACTTAAGAATTTGAGCTGTCATTATGAACATGTTAGTTATTTTAAATTCTCCATATACTTAGACTGCCTTTTCATGACCTTAACCCATTTTTTTTTCATTGGGTTTCTTGTCTTTTGCTCAGTGATGTTCAGCTAGTCTTTCTATATTATATGTTAGGCCAGCATGAGTTTCAGATATTGCAAGCATCTTTTTGCCATCTTCACTTGCCTATTAACTTTGTCTATTTTTCCTTCATTGAAGGGAAATCTTTTATTTTAATATAGTCAAATCCGACAATATTTTCTCTATGATATATATGTTTTTGGTTCTTATATAAAAGCCTTTTCGGATCCTTAGGTCACAGAAATATTTTCTATTAGTTTCATAGTTTTTAATTTTCACAATTATGTCTTTAATCCATCTCAAATGTTTTCTGTATATAGTGTAAAGTATGAATCCAAACTTATTTTTCTTCAATAGAGTGAGAATTATCCCAATGCCTCTGCCAAATAATTTGTTCTTCCACTATTATTTAAGATGGCACTTTATCTTGTAGCTATTTATTAAGTTCCCAATATACACAGGTCAATTTCTGAGCTCTTTATTCTATTTCATCAATCTGCTTGTTCTGTAACCAATAACCATGTTTTTTAACTCTGTTTTTAGACCATGCCATCCTTAAGTGTCTTAATATCTGATATGGTAAATCATCCCTTTGCTTTGCTTTTCTAACTTGAATTAGCTTCATGGACTTTTATTCTCCTAAACAAATTTTAGAAAGATTGTTTCAAGTACCTCAAAAAATATAGATGGGATTTTGATTGGAATTTTATTGAATTTGTAGATTAGTTTGAGGATAATTAACATCTTTACTACATTAAATCAGCTATCCATTTTTTCAAAACTTCCTGTATGTTTTTAATGGAAATTTCCATTTTTCTCTATAATAGCATGGCTTTCTTTGTTAGGTTAATTCCTAGAAATTTATCTGTTTTGGATGATGTTTTAGTTTGCTAAAAAGCTGCCAAAAGCTATATACCAGAAATGGGTTGGCTTTTACAATAGGGATTTATATAGGTTGCAAGCTTATAGTTCTGAGGCCATGAAAGTGTCCAAATCAAGGCATTATCAGGCAATGTTTTCTCCCTGAAGACTAGCACATGGCAGCATCTGCTAGTCTCTTCCCTCTCTTCCCTGTATGTTGTTTCAGCTTCCATGGCTTTTTTTTTTTTTTTTTATTCTCTTGTTTCTGTGGGTTCCTTTCTGAGTTCATTTATCTCTGTGTATCTCTCTTCATATTCATCCCATCTATAAAGGACTCCAGTAAGAGGATTAGGACACACTCTGGGTCACACCTTACTAAAGTAATCTGATCAAATGGCTCTTAACTGAAATGGCCTAATCAAAAGGTCCACCTATAATAGGTTCAACCCACAGGAATGGATTAGCTTTAAGGGCATGATTTTCTGGGGTGCATCCAGCATCAAACCATCACAGGTGATAGTATAAATAACATCTTATATCATTATATTATCTAGTTGATAATTTCTGATTGATAATATAGGAAAATATTATTGATTTTTCTAACTTTGGGTCTTAGAATTTTTAGGTAGGTCATAATAAAGTATCACACAGTGGGTGGCTTGAAACAACAGAAATTTATTTTCTCACAGTTCTGGAAGCTAGAAGTCCAAAAAGGTGTTGGTAAGGTCATTATTTCTCTGAAGTCTGTAGGAAAAAATCTGTTCCATGCTGTATTAGTCAGGGTTCTCTCGGGAAACAGAATCAACAGGAGATATCTGTCAATAATATGAGATTTTATAAGAGTCTCTCACACGACCGTGGGGATGCACAAGTCCAGGTTCCGCAGGCAGGCTGCAAACCAGGGGCTCCAATGAAAGTCCAGTGAAAGGTCCTTGATGAGTTTCTGGGAGAAGTTGGCTGTCCAAAAACGGAAATTCTCTCGGAATGTTGAAATCACTTCCCCTTTTAAGGCATTCAACTGATTGAATAAAAGCATCACCCACTACTGATGTAATCTCCCTGATTGATACAGATGTAATCAGCCATCCAGGCAGTAAACTCACTGGTGACCAAAGTCCATAAATGCTCTTGTATTACAATTAGCCCAGTGTTTGCAGGACCTAACACCTGGACACAATTACCTGGCCGAGTTGACACATTAGTCTAACCATCACACATGCCTTTCTCCTGGTTTGTGGCAATGTCTCGCTGGCAACCTAGACATTTTTTGCCTCAGTTGTCACATGGTATTCTTCCCTCTTTGTCTGTGTCTAAATTTTCTCTTCTTATAAGGACACCAGTCATACTGAATTAAGGGCCCACCCTACTCTAGTGTAAACTCATTTTAACTTGCCTAATTCCATATGAAATGACCCTATTTCCAAGTAAGTTCACATTCAGAAATACTGGGTATTAAAACTTCATCAAATTTTGGGGAGGACACAAGTCAATCCAAAACAATTGGGCTTGAACCCAAAAACTTTTTAAAATTCTTTTTTAGTTCTAATAGTTTTCTTTTACTTCTTTTGGAATTTCTATACATATGATTGTTTGATCTCCAAACTAACACTACATTAACACTAACATCAAATGCTATGCTAGCTGGCAGGTTAGTAAGCGGGTAAAAACACTGTACTTTTTCCCTTTCCACATCAACTCATAAACTCAATATCACTCACAATTAGTAGTGAGAATATTTTATTAAAATAAAAAAGAGCCAGAAGCTACAATGTGAAAAATTATTTACAGTTCTCTTTTCTGCCTCTTGCTTGACTTAAGTTTTATTTTCTTTTACTTTTTTTTTTTCTTTTTTTTTTTTTTTTTTGGCTTTTCAGATTTTGAATTTATATATTCAATTTCTATACATTTAGTGGCTAACTTCCAATTTCCACATGTATAACTGGAATTAACAAAATATTCTATCTTCTTGAATAATCAAATAGCTTCAGAATTTTTTACTCCAATCATAAACCTTTCATTTTACACTTTATTATGGTCTACTATTTTAGCTCCTCTTTTTTTTACTTCCAAAGTAATCAGTATTATTTTAATTGTTTTATAGAGTTGGTGCCTACTCCCAGGATTACCCACTACTTTTGTCTCATTGCTTCTTGCATCTCATTCCTTCCTTCTACATTCAGTGTTTTTCCATATTTGCATGATTTTTTCAGTGATGATGTCTAACTGGTAAATTCTTTCAAGGTAATTTTATAATGTCTTTATTTTGCCTTTGCTCTTGATTCATAGTTTAGTTGTATATACTGGGTTGGCAACTACTTTTTCTTCACAGATATTTTCTTTCTGTCATCTGGCCTCTGTTGTTGCCATAGAAAAGTCTGTTATCAATCTAATAGTTTTTTCTTTTTTGGTAATAAGCTATCCTCTCTGTTCATTTTTTAGATTTTCTTTTATTTCTGTCTTTGGTGCTCTGCAGTTTGATTATGTTGTGTCCAGGTGTGGCTATTTTTGTCCCCCTTGGTGCTCACTTTCCACTAATTTCAACTCTGAGCTGATGATTTTATTAATCTTCTCTACATATGTCCAAATAAGGCACTGATATATGAGTAGCTAGCCTAAGAGATGTACTATTAAATCAGTCCAGTTTGGCAAACTATCTACTTGGACCTTGTTAGCTTCCCACACTGCAAAATCACATGAATTTAGTTACATATTGGTGCATGCCTTGGCTTTTATCAAAGTTCAACATAACTCATATACAGAATGTTTCTGTATCTTTTATAAATCATGATTGAAATCATTATGTTATAAAACTCTAAGAAGTCAACAGTTCCAAATTTCTCTACCTCTACCCCCAAATATTCATCATTCTCTCCTTCCATCCTGACTCTGAGAAACAGAAATGTCTTCCCTCTCCAAGTCTCACTCGCTTTTTCTTCCACTATCTCTGACACTTGGCTTAGTAATTATACCTTCAGTCTGAGGTCATTTAAGTCTTTTCCACTCCTCCCATTCCCTCCTTACAGTTAAAAAATAAATTCAAGCGTCACACTTTCTAAAAAATAAAAATGTTCCCTTATTCTTTCCTGTCTCTCAAGTTAATGACCTCTCATTCCCATTCTCACAGCCAAATTTCCTGGAGGGAGAGCGTCTCTCCTATACCACCAGCCTACCCTCACAAACCCATTTCATCTTTGCCCTGCTGCAATTTGGCTTCTCCTCTAGGCAAGATTACTAATGACTTCTGGACCTCCCAAACCAAAAGAGTCTTTTCAGGACAAATCTTTTTTGAGTGTTCTAAGGATTTGGACATCTCAACCTAATTTGCCATTGGCTTTATGATATTCACTCTTTTAGAATTCTTCCCTGGATTTTCAGACTGCTCCTCCTTGGGTCATGTTTCATACTATGCTACTATTTCAAGTTCTCAAATTTAGGTGTCAGGGAGATACCAGGTGGTCAATAGACATTTGTTGGATCAGTAAATGAAGGAGGCCTCCATCTGGCTCATTCTATACTTTGTCCAAATCTCACTACAATTATTTTCTTCATGACCTTCATTTTTACAATTTTAAAAGACAGCTAGGATTAAAAAGAATAATATGAAGGACATTTAACCAGTCAGAAGAGAGGGAGTAATTAGGGGAAAGCTTTCCAGAGGAGATGACACTCAAGCTAATCTCAAAATGGGAAAAGAATAAAGGAATAACAGTCCAGGAAAAGCAAGAAGGCACAGGATATAAAATGGTAACTTCCATGCCAGTTTTTCATATAATTGTAGAAGGGTCTACAATAAAAAGAATGGCAAGAAATAGGGTGAATAGACAGGCAGCAATCAGACAGCTACTCTGAACCATGATGTGGATTTTTTAACAATTGTGAAGGCAATCTGGGACACTGAAAATTTTTAAACAGAGATAAAAATGTGAAAGATAAGTGGGATAGACTAGATCTCTAAGGTTTCTTCCAATTTTAGCAGTCTATGATTCAGAAATATTGAAAGTTAAATTTACTATTCAAACATAGTAAGTATTATATAGTAAATATAGTATATAGTAAAATACTGTAACAAACAGACCCAAAATGTAATGACAGAAGAGGTTCATTACTCTCTCATATAACAACCCAGAGAAGATGTTCTTGATTGCTTTGTGGAAGAAAGAAAAGATTCACTCTATGCACTTGTTCAGAGGTGCAGGCTATTAGAATTCAGAGGGATTGGACACTTGGCTTCCAAGATCATTCTTTTCTTCATCATCACTATTTCAGCCTTTGTGAATAGGAATAACAGGAAGAAACACCCTATGGGAAGCTTTATGAGGCAGATCTGGAAGTGGCACACATCACTGCCATTCACTAGAACCCACTTGCTAGAACCCAGTCACATGGCCACATCCAAGTGCAAGGATGGCTGAGAATTGTAGTCTAGCTATTTGCTAAGGCAGTTTCCCCCACACTATTTTTGTTTAGGATTTGAAGTTTATTTGTGTTCTCTTTCCTCTAGATGGTTTTGGGATTTTATTTTATGTTTGAATTATCTTAAAGCTTGTGAATTTCATTATAGGATGCCTCAAGTTTATTTTTAAAACTACACAGTGAAAATTATAAATAAAGCAACAACCACAGATTTTATTAATGTCACAAAAGTGTATATCGTATATACAAAGTTGTAATGGCTTTCATGCTTTTTCATTTGTTTTTTAAAGGAACAAGCTGATGCAAGCAGGAAACTGTTGTTATCACCTGTGTCAGTTTGAAGATTTTTTTATGGATCCCTGAAGATCATGTCCTTAGAGCTAATCCATTCCTGTGTGTGTAAACCTATTGTAGGTAGGACTTCTTGATTAAAATACTTAGCTAAGGGCCTTTGATTAGATTGCATGACCCAGGATGGGTCTTAATCCCCTTTATAAAAAGACAAATAAAATTCCACAGATACAGGGAAAAAAGCCACAGAGGCAGAGAGAAGTGTCCAGTTATTGAAATCATGGAACCCAGAGAGAGAAAAACCACAGACAGAGCAGCCTGAAGCTGAAGCTAATGAAGTCTGGAAGAGAGGGGAGAGATGAGCAGATGCCACCATGTGCTTGATTGCCGAGAGCTTCGGCTTGGGGAAAAATGATGTCCTGATGATGCCTTGATTTGGACATTTTCACAGCTTCAGAACTGTAAGCTTTTAACCTAATAAATTCCCATTATAAAAGTCAACCCATTTCTGGCATATTGCTTGGCAGCCTTTAGCAAACTAAAACACCACCATTTTTAAAATATAACTATGACTCAGAGAGGTATATGACTTACCTGTAAGATACAGACTATAGTTAGTAGTAAAACTTTGATGATGCTCTTTCATGATTTGTTAACAAATGTTTCACAATACAAAGCATTTGTGGAGGGGTGATGTGTGGGACCCCTGTGTGATGTTATGCATGTTTGTTTCGTAAGTTCACAATGTTTACTGAACACTTATTATTTATGTATGTTCATGTATGAATGGTATACTTCAATAAATTGTTTAAAAAAAAAAATACAACTGTGACTCAAAGAGGTATATGACTTACCTGAGGTCACCCAACTATACTAGTTCTAATGGCTTTTTAAAGATGAGAAAACTTAATTGTCCTCAAAATCCATCTAAAAATGGTAAAAGTATTTTTCAAATATTTTGAAGAATGATTTTTCTTGATTAAAAAATAAAAGACATATTCATCCAGAGCTCATGTAGTCTCCATTTTTAAACACTAAGATTCATATAACTCAACAAAGTTCATCTCAGCCACAAATGTGGAGCGCACATGGAAATATAGCCACCAGTAATGATATGCAAAACAGGTTTTAACTGGGCTAGCTAACTCCATGCCCTAGGGAAAAAAAATTGTTTGTAAAAGAGACAAAGAGGGAAGGTATGGTATAGATTGCAGCACTCAATTTGATAAAGGAGTTTAAATAGTATAGATGGTATCTAATTTGTTCATCTTTGGCTTAGATTTAGTCAATGAGACAAAGTCCTACATATTAGGAATTAACAGTGTGCAAGGAAATGGAGACAACTTTCCTATGCCCAATAAGGAGTTGGAAAATGTGGCAGTAGAAAGTAGCCAACCAAATATTCCAAATGCTCAGGCCATGATAGATTTGCCCTTCAGAACATTTTGCCAGCATTCAGAATACTGCTTTCCACCCACCCTTCCCTGGAAAGTGAACTATGTGTCAGCCCCCCACATCTATTTATTTCCCATTTGTTTCCATTGAGCAACATTCTGCCCATGAGGTCGTTTTCAGCTCCTATCTTTCTTCCAAATGACTTTTCAATCTTTCCAGCACCTAACTTTTATGTATTTCAACTGTGGATCCATAAAACCTAAACCAAACACAAGATATGGTACAAAGACCCCAGCTACTGTATAGAAAATACCTTTGCAGTGCTCCCTCCCTTTCCCCCAGCCCAACCCAAATTTCCCAGCCAACCCTACCCTAATACCCCCCAAAAATAAGAAGGAAGGTTGAGAATAAAATGTTTTTACCGTTCACGAGTGGACCGGAAAGGTATCACTTCCTTGAAAACTCTTGCCCCGGTACCTGGCACACAGAACGCTCTGTTGCTTCATTTTTCTGACTGCCTTGTTCATACTTGCCAAGCCAACATCTGTGGATTGCATGACTTTACAGTTAGAGGAGACAGATAATATGTGCTTTAAGAAAAGAATATCTGATAGTTTCACCTCAAACTTCCACCCACCTTTTCCCCACACACACACCTCTCCAAGACACTATTCCCCCAAATTAACCTAAGAGGTGAAATCACTTCTGGTTTTAGTTGAGGCAAGTCTGGCAGATTTAGGGGTTGAACAGTGTCAATTTAGTAACAATATGCTTTTCTCTGCAAATTGCTAAGGCAGTGGCATTCCTTGGCCAGTTCAAAATCAGGTGATGCCCAAATAAACTACAACACATTCCTGTCTAGGGTTTTCATTCAAGAGCCAAAGGAAAGTGTTGCCAGAGACTGCTGGTCCTGAGTCTCCTCTGAAAGATAGTCCTACCATGAGATTGGCATTCCTGGACTGTCTCTTCTAGTAAAGGTTGGGAATGGGGACATATTGGAGGGCTATTTATTCCGAGCTAGTAAAGGATGGGAATGGGGACATAAATTTGGAGGGCTATCTGGTAGAAGAGAGGGGAAGAAGACAAGAGAGTGTAAGTGTATATTAAGTTGTGATGCTTCCATGAATGAGTTCATAAGAAAGGCCAGACTAGGCAGCAATTTTATAGGGCTATCACAGCCAGATGTGAAGAGGGTGCATTCAGCATTAACCTGCAAAAAGGACCCCTACTTACCTTGTCTCCTCAGTCTCAGCAGAAGGGTCTTGATTGCCAATGTATGTTAGGCTCACCTGGTTCAACTACTCTTTTTTCATACTACCTGAAATTATTCTTTTATTTTCAAGATTTATTATTATAAAGTACACCTAGAAATGTCATTTTATGCCTTTTACTATGAATTGATCACCTCCATCCTATAACCCAACTAATAAGCTTTAGAAATCCATCAATCTTTTTTTTTGTCTGAAATTGTTCTAAATTAAATCATTAAGATGTAGCATTTCCATCAACAATAAAGCCATTACTTTAGCTATTCTGTTGCTTCTAGGTATTCCACAAATCCATTGACCTCTGGGAGTAGGGCTCTTCTTCAACAAAAATGGGTTCTTCTACAAAACGCCTTCTATAAAAACCCTATGGACATTGAAGACATAGGGTTATAGAGCTCTATTATTTTAAGATATAAAATGATAACTTCCATGCTTACCTCCTGAAAGATTCTTCTGCTACTTCCATTACTCAGAGTCTTCACCTTTATGGTTGCCTCCTTTCCCCCACATGTCTCCTCTGAAATTCAAACCTATATATACAATATTCTATTGGACATCTGCACTTGGAAGATCAAGAGATATATTAAACTTGATTTGTTCAAAATTCACCCACCCCATCTCCTCATTTTTCCTGTGATCTTTGTTTTAATTCTCCTCCTATTCTCTCCATTTTTATGAATGTCACCACTAATGTTCCAGTAAATTGGATAAACCTGAAACCACAGTATAACTAACTTTTCTCTAACCTTCAACAGACAACCTATCACAAGTCCTTTTGATGAAAGCTCCTAAATCAATATCTCTCAGATCCATCCACTTTTCTTCATAGCCACTGCCATTAGTGTAGCTCAACCCATCAATATCTTCTGTTGCCTGGATTATGAAAATCACCTCTTATTTCTGACTCCTCATCCACCCACATATACACTTGTCCCTTTCCATTCTCTTTTATACTCAGTAACCGTTCTTAAACGCAAATGTAAACACATCACTCCACTGCTCTAAACCCTCCAGTGGTTCTCTGCTACTCTTAGAATAAAGTTCATACTAAGCATGGCCTTCAAGACCTGCTGCTATGGTTTCTGCCCAATTCTCCAGCTTCTTCTCTCCTTCACAAATGCTTCCTATGCTCCATTCATACCAAACTCTTGGTTGTTCCTCTAATGCACCCTGTTTCTCCCCTCCTGCCTTCCTGCCTCCCACCCCTCATCCTTCAATCTCTGTTCTGGCTGTTTGAGATCTTCTTTTTCTTCTCATCTTGCTAAATCCTACTTCAATTCAGATTTCTTGCCCTCTGGGAAGTCTTTTCTGTCCCTGTGCTGGGTAACTGCCCTTCTCATGACCTTCCTCAGCACCTACATTTCTCCTTTGATAACATGTAACATCTGTATTATAATTGCCTGGTCACCCATCTCTCTCACATCATCCCTCCTGACACCATCCCTCCCCTCCATAACTACATACCCTGAGATCAAGGAGCATGACTATCTTGCCCACTATGTCCCTAACACTACACAGACTGGCACATACTAAGACCTCATAAAATGTTTATTGATTCAGTTTAAATATCCCGTGCTGCAATAGTGAATGTAGAAATGTCTTTGGCTCATGTCCTGCCTTTTAGACTCTTGATTTTTAACCCTTGAACACTTTTATGTGATTACACTTTGGCAAAAGACAAATTCATTGTAGCCATTGCATAACAAGAAACATTATTCACCACGACAAAAAAAAAAAAAAAAAAAAAAAAAACTAAAAATGGTCAAAGGACTTCAATAGACCTTTCTCCAAAGAAGATATATAATGGTCAATAAGCACATGAAAAGATGCTTAACAGCAGTAGTCATTAAGAAAAATGCAAATCAAAACTACAATGAGATAGAAATCCACTCATACTCTCTAAGATGGTGGATTAATCTGCCAAAGGGCTGCTGAGGCAAAGTACCAGAAATCTGTTGACTTTCATAAAGGGTATTTATTTGGGATGAAGCTTACAGTTACAAGGCGGTAAAGAGTCCAAATCAAGGTTGTTTTCTCAACAAAGTCAGTTGCCACGTATTGAACGAAGATGGTTGCCAATCTTTGGCTGGTCTCTGCCTTCCCCTCTGGGCTTCCTCTTCCTCTTGCACTTCTTCCCAATTTCAGCTGCAGGCTGGCATAGGGCTTGTCTCTCAGGGCTTCCTATATTAGTCTCAGCTCTCTTCCCAGGGTCAGCTGTAAGCTATCAGGCAAAGCCGTTCATTTCTCCCCAGGGATTTAGCTGTTTGAGCCTCCTTTTTGTCACATGGTAAATTTAAAATTTTAAAAATGACAGAGCTCTCTTTTCCCTGTGTGTCTGTCCATGTGAGTCCCTTTATGTCAGACCCAGCAAGGGGTGGGACTGAACCTGACTTACTGTTGTATTCAAATCAAAAAGCCCTAATCTTAACAGATAATCGAATCAAAGACACCTCAGCTGAATTTAATGCAATCAAAGGGTATCACACCCAGAGGAATAGATTAGTTTACAAACATAATCTTTCTCTTTTGGGGATTCATAAGATAATCTCAAACTGCCACATAGATGGCTATGATTTAAAAACAAAAACAAACAAACAAAAAAAAAAAACAGAAAATAACAAGTTTTGGAGAGGATGGAGAGAAATCTGAACCCTTATCCATTGCTGGTGGGAATGTAAAATGATGCAGCTTTTGTGGAAAACAGTTTGGAAGTTGTTAAAAAGTTGAAAATAGAATTACAGTATGACTCAGCAATTCCACTCCTAGATTTATACCCAAAAGAACTGAAAGTAGGGACTCAATTAGATACTCATAACCAATGTTCATAGCAACATTATTCACCATAGCCAAAAACTAGAAACAAACAAAGTCTCCATCAACAAATGAATGGATAAGCAAAATGTGGTATATACATATTTAGTATCTAGGGCTTCCATAATAAAGTATCACAAACCAAATGGCTTAAAACAACAAAAATTTATTGTCTCATAGTTCTGGAGGCTAGAAGTCAAAGTCAAGGTGTTGGCAGGTCCATCCTTCTTTTAAAGTCTGTCAGATTTTGGCAATAGGATTGCTGGAAATCCATGGCATTCTCTGCCACTGTCACAAGCTTGTCTTCTCTCTCTCTCTCTCTCTCTCTCTCTCTCTCTCTCTCTCTGACTGTGTCAAATTTCCTCTTCTTACTAGGACAACAGTCATCTTGGATTAGGGTCCACCCTAAGCCAATTTGGCTTTTTCTTAACCAATCTTTTCAAAAAGGGTCACATTCATGGGACCAGGGGTTAAAACTTGGGTGTATCTGTTATAAAATACAATTCAATCCCTAACAACATATAATGGAATATTATTCCATCATAAAAAGGAATGGAGTTCTGATACATGCTACATGGTTGAACCTTGAAAACAGGTGAAATAAATCTGACCAAAAAAAGGACAAATATTGTACAATTCCACTTTTTTGAAATATCTAGAATAGGCGGATTCATGGAGACAAAAAGTAGACAGAGTTTACCAGGGTCTGAAGGCAGGAGGGACTGGAGACTTATTTTGTAATGGGTACAGAGTTTTTGTTTGGGGTGATGAAAAAGTTCTGGAAATAGATAGTGGTAATGGTTGCACAATATTGTGAGTATGATTAATGCCACTGAATTTTAAAAAGTTAAAATGGCAAATTTCATGTTACCCTTATTTTATCACACACAAAAAATAATGGGATAAAAGACAAACAACACTCACAAAAACAGTTCCTTCCCTTCATGGTTGTTAGAAGACTCACATGTTTTTAACAAGCTATCCAGGCTTGCTCTTTTCTTTAGAATTTTCTCAAGCCTAAATTGTTCATGATTACAGGATTCCTGAGTCCTCAACCTCCTTCTGTAACTGCAACTTCCCCAAGGTTCAAAAACAACTTACTAATTTTTAGGCCAAGTAAAATCCCAGTGCCTAGAGCCCACAATACATTTAGAATTCCATGAAAATATTTTCATTTCTTTTAAAATCAGAAAAGATTAGGTCAAAGAAAATATAATATAAATATAATACTCATCATTATACCAACACAGTAGTAAAATATAATTATTATAATTTTATGGAGGGAGGGGCAAATAAAGACAATAGTGACTAAGGCCTATGAAAGTCATCCCCCAGCTTGCTAAGGGCCTGAAAAGTGGTATGTGCACATATGGCAAGACTAAGGAATCCCCTCACTACCTTGGAGCCTCAGTAGAGGCTGGAGCCCTGGTGAGAATGTTGAACCACATGAAAGATTCAAGGATTGCTTCTGTGACGCTGGCCTAAAGCCTGTAAGATAAGCAGAGGGAGGCTTCCTTCACGCTTTATTCCTTAGACTTTTACAGAGACAGTCGGCAGATAGCTTTATTTCACCAACTGCCAAAATAAAACTGCTTCCAATGTGAACTATGAACCATGCTTAATGGAAAAGCCCCAGGATGTGTTTATCCATTGCAGGTGATGAAGCACACTAATGAATGATGTTCATGTGGGAGGTTGTGGGAGGTGTCGGAGGTGGGGCATATGGGAATCCCTATATTTTTTGTGTAACATTTATGTAATCTAAGTATCTTTTTAAAAATTTTTCTTTTAATGTATTAAAAAAAACTGCTTCCATTACTAAAAATAACTAACAACTAATTCAATACTCCAGTCACTCAATACTTTACATGCAAACAGAAATATTTGAAATAATACTTCTCTCCTCAGATGGGCCCAGTACCTCAAGTGAGAAGCACATTACTATACTAAGTTCCAAACCTATCACTACATGGCTATTCTGCCCCAAGATGAACTGGAAAACCTCTGCAAAGACCTCTCCAGACCATGGGCTTATGGCTAGACCAAAAAAAAAACAACACATTTCTGGCCTAACCAGAAAATGAAGAGCACTCCACCACTGCATGTGATGGATCACCAATTCATTCACTGAAGGATAGTGAGTGCAAATTATAAAATATAGCCAGTGGAGTGGGTGTAGCTCAGTGGTTGAGTGCATGCTTTGCATATACAAGGTTCAAGGTTCAATCCCAGTACCTCCTTAATAATATATATATATTATATATATAATACTATGCTCATATTTTCAAACATGTTTAAGGGAGTCATTATGTATGGGGAGAATGCATTTGACAGGAGCTTTCATGAAAATGTAAATGTTCAGAGATTCACCAAGAAGAAATAAAATTAGGTAAGTTATAAAATATATGGGAAGCAGCAGCTATGGCTCAATTGGTTGGGCTCCCGTTTACCATATGGGAGGCCCCAGGTTCGATTCCCAGGGCCTCCTGGTGAAGGCAAGCCGGCCCGCATGGTGTGGGGAGCTGACACAGCAAGATGGCACAACAAAGGGAGACAAGTAGAATTTTGTCTTTTTCTGCATTTTGCAGAAAAATGCAAAGCAAATGGACACAGCGAGCATAAGCAGCAAGGGGGGATAAATAAAAATAAAAATAAATCTAAAATATATATATATATATATATATATAAAATACACAAATATTACTTCTTTTGAAAATTGGCTACTAAAATCTGCACTCTTGTGAATTCAGGCTGACATTGGCACCACTGGACCACAGCAAATGCAATCAATAAAAATCCACAAGTCCCCTGACCACATCGAGGTCACAAATAGAGAAATATTTATTTTCTTAACCAAGCCATAGCAGTATCTAATTTTGTATTCCATAAGCAAGACATAAAAATTTGAATTTCCTCATGATTAGAAACTACTGTGCTAATATTCTCGCTGTCCTGATTTTGTCATAATCAGAGTAGGTTAAACATTCGCTATATTAGAAACCATGCATGTGTCCCCAGACCTAGTTTTTCTCCCTAGGACTGGTTTTTAGAATGTTGATGATAAACTAAGGCTGATTTATTATATGACCATCCTGTATGGGAAATAACTGTAACTTTGGGTATCTTTGGTCAACCTTAAGAGATATAGCTGGGGGATGGATGTGGCTTAAATGGCTGGGCCGTTCTTCTTCCATATGGAGGAACCTGGGTTTCAATCCCCAGGACCTCCTGGTAAAAATTTTAAAAAGAAAAATATAGAAGGCACACGGGCTGCCAGTCCCTGTGTGCCACTGCGCCGCCAGGCCCCGTGAGCGGGTGAGCCCCCCAGGCCTCATGCACGGGTGCTGTCAGGCCCCGTGCGTGAGTGCACCGCCAGGCCCCATGAGGGGGTCCGCCACCAGGCCTTGTGTGTGGGTGCACCACCTGACCCTGCAAGTGAGTGATCCCCACAGCCCCCATGAGGGGGGGTGGCACCAGGCCCTGTGCATGAGTGCATCACCAGGCCCAGTGAGCAGGTGAGCCCCCCAGGCCCCAAGAGCAGGTGCACCACCATGCCCTGTGTGTGGGTGCGCCACCAGGCCCCAAGAGCAGGTGTGCCGTCAGGCCCCATGCACGGGTGCACCACTAGGCCCTATGCACGGGTGCACCATCAGCCCCATGAGCCATGCAGCAAGATGATGACATAACAGGAGAGTGACACAAGGGAGAGCTAAGACGAGATGCACTGAAAAACCAGGAACTAAGGTGGCACAGGTGGTAGGATGTCTCTCTCCCACATCGGAGGTTCTGAGGATTGAATCTGGTGAAGACAGGAGGAGAAGGATGAGAAGAGAGGGCAGGAAATGGACACAGAGAGTTGCCCGATGAATGGACACAAAAACAGCAAAAATGGGGGGGGGGGGTTAAAAATTGATAAAAGTAAATAATTAATTAATCCTTTAAAAAAAAGTATAGAGGAGTAACATATGGACTATAGTTAGTAATACTTTGATGATGTTCTTTCATAATTTGTTAAATATTTCACATTTGTGGTGGGGTGATGTGGGGGAGCCCTGTATGATATTATGCATGTTTGTTTTGTAAGTTCACAATATTTACTGAACAATTATTGCTTATGTATGTTCATGTATGAATGAAATACTTCATTAAATTGTTTTTAAAAAAAGAATAATAAAGGAATAGTATAGCAACTTTAAAAAAAAAGAAATTGCTAATAACAGAATTATAAATATTACAAAAATGTCCAACAGCAAAAGGACCATTAGAAACAGAAGAAAACATAAGTCAGATCATATCCATACTAGGGTCAAAAACTTGCATTTCAGAGATGCACTGATTCCCAGCAAAATACCATAAGAGTAGGTCAGCTGAGCTCACCTCTCATAAAAACAGTGGAGGAAGGGCAGAAGCTGTCTGAAGTAGCTGCTTTGGTATCTGCAGAACAGAAGAATGCTGCACACATTGTCCAGGAGGGAGTGGGGACTGAAAGATGAAGAGGCCAAAACAAAAATTTGAGTAACTTACCCGTGTGGCTGGGAATAGCACCTATCCTCCACCCTCAAGGTGAACTGCCTTGGTAAAACCCATCTGTAGCTGAGGATAGCCAACTGAGAGGGGAGAGAAAGTTTTCCTTGCTGGGAAGAGGGAGGGTATGGTGATTTCTCTTCAGTGAGTTTAAATGCAAGGGCCCATCCTTGGAAGTCCTGCTACATTCTCTAATAGAGCAGCAAGAATCCCTAGACTACCTTGGCAGTGCCTAACAAAGGAGGACAGACCAATACACCAGGCTGTTGATATCAATGCTTGTACTTATGAAACTTGTTCTTGTGAAATTGAAACATAACTTAGTATTATATATTGCTTAAGAATCACCTCCTGAAAGCCTCCTTGTTGTCCAAATGTGGCATCTCTCTAAGCCAAATTCAGCATATAAACTCGCTACATTCCCCCTGGCATGGGACATGACTCCCGGGGATAAGACTCCCTGACATCAAAGGATTATTACCAAGCACCAACTAGCAATGCATTTGGAAAAAGACCTAGACCAAAAGACGGAAATATTAAACACAAATGAGTTTTTATGGCTAAAAGATTTCAAAGTGAGTCAGGAAGTCATGCCAGAGGTTCCACTCATGCACATCTCAGGAGGATCTCATTGACTGCCACAGTAAACAGTGCCTCAAGCAGGGGTACTCCTGAAGGTGCTAGAGATGTCTAGACACTATAGGCAGGGCAAACAATCTCAGGAATCTGGCACACTGTCAGTGGACCTTACCTTGGAATATATGTTCCCCAATGTAACAAGTTAGATTCATTTATAATTTCCCTACATATGGCTTTTCTGCTCCCTCTATTTGAACCTACAATTAGCCACTATACCCATTAAATTTATGTGGACTTAAAACTTCTGGCTGTTCATATGCCAGTTGAACTCTGAATCTCAGCAGAATTGCAGTGAGTTGTCAGACTTGCCCAGTACAAACTAGCAAAATGATGATGATGGACAACGCCTATCCCAAAAAACAGAGAGTATCTACAACTGCAAGCAAGACAGTTCCATCCATCTGTCCCATGGGATCTAAGCCCCTTTCAACCAGAAACAGAGTGGGCATCACCATCCTAAAATCCTCAATATTGAGAAATGAACAAATATAAAGGGGAAATGCAGCTATGGACTAAAGTAGACTTATAGTTATTCTAACAATGGAAGAACTTGTAACATTGATATAAAGGCAGTGGCCACCAGAGATTCTGAGAAGGGGAGGGAAGAACAGGTGTAACATGGGACTTCGGAATTGTTCTGCACGACATTGCAATGACAGGTACAGGCAACTATACATTTTGTCAAAACCTATGAAAATGTGCAGTGCAAAGTGTAAACTATAATGTGAACTATTAACCATGGTTAGTAACAATTTTTCAATGTGTTCATCAATTGTAACAAATGTACCACACTAATCAAAGATGTTGTTAATGAGGAAAAGTGTGGGAGTGGGAGGGAGTGGGGTAAAAAAAATGCAAGGGCCCAGCTTTTTATTGTGGCTGTAACTGGCCTGGAAAACCCACCAGTGGAGGTTGGAAGGGTCACCTCTGTAGAAAGGGCAACATCTGCTGGCAGGTCAGGAAAGAGAAGGGGAAAAAAGATTTTTTTCACTCTCTCTTGTCCCTATTCCTAGGCCCTCTTGGATCTGGTCTGAACTCCTTTAGTGTGTCCCAGGTCCTGTTTTGACAACTTAAATGGGGCAATCTTAAAGACTTATAATAAGTTGAACAAAAAAATCAAAGAAGATCCATGAAGCAAAACCACTAGGCAAGATAGAGAAATTGACCATCAGAGTAAACTCACCACATAATCATATGTCTGGACATCAGCAAAAAGTTGCAAGCCATACTAAGAAACAGGAAGATACGGCCCAGCCAAAGGAAAAAACTAAAACCCTGACAAAACACAGGATTTAAAAAAACTAATCAATGATGTCCATAAAAATCTACTAAATCAATTGAAGGCTTTAAAGTAAAATATGGCTAAAGAGATAAAGGATATTAAGAAGACACTGGATGAGCATAAAGAAGAATTTGAAAGCTTGCAAAGAAAAGTAACATATCTTATGATAATGAAAGACACAATGGATGAGATTAAAAATACATTAGGAGCATATAATGACAGACTTGAAATGGCAGAAGAATGGATAAGTGAATTAAAGGACAGAGCATCTGAACTTGAAAAGACAAGAGAACAGACAGAGAAAAGAATGTAAAAAATTGAACAGGTTCTCAGGGAACTGAATGATAGCACAAAACACAAACATATGTATTATAGGTGTCTTGGGAGGAGAAGAGAAAGGAAATGAGGCAGAAAGAATATTTGAGCAAATGATGGCAGAAAATTTCCCAACTCTTCTGAAAGACATAAATATGAATATCAAAGAATGACAACAAACTCAAAACAGAATAAATCAGAATAAACCTACTCCGAGACACCTACTCTTCAGAATGTCAAATAACAGAGATAAAGAGAAAATTCTTAAAGCAGCAAGAGAAAAGCAATTAATAACATATAAGGGATGTTCAATAAGACTAAGTGCAGATTTCTCATCAGAAACCGTGGATGTGAGAAGGCAGTGGTATGATATATTTAAGATACTGAACGAAAAAACTGCCAGCCAAGAATTCTGTATCTGGCAAAACTGCCCTCAAAAATGAGGATGAGTGCTCACTTCAGCAGCATGTATACTCAAAATTGAATGATACAGAGAAGATTAGCATGACTCTGTGCAAGAATGACATGCAAATTCATGAAGCATTCCATAATTTGGGGGAAAAATACAATTAATGTAACTTATGGACTATAGTTAACAGCAATATTGTAATATTCTTGCATCAATGTCAAAGAAGGTACTTTATCAACACTAAGGGCCAATGATGGGAGGTATGGGATTTTTTCTTTTGCACTAAAAAAATCTTCAGAAATTTACTGGCATGATGACTGCACAACTCTGTGATGAAAGTGAGAGCCACTGAGTGTACACTTTGGATAGACTGTACAAGCCATGGAACTGTATAACACAGTGAAGCATGTGATGGAAGATTAATTGTAGTTAACAGTACAAATACAAGATGTTCTCTCATGAACTCTAACAAATGTACAATGCTAATACATGGTGTTAACAATAGCAAGTATACGGGAAAAAATATACCAAATATAAGCTATGAACCATAGTTAGTGGAAATACTCTGGTGATGATCTTTCATAATCTGTAACAAATGTTCCACAACAATGTAAGGTGTTGGTGGAGAGGTGATATGTGGGAATTCTGCACATTATGCATGACTGTTTTATAAGCATACAAATTCTCTATATAAAAATATATATTAAAAAGAGCATTGTGGGAAGATGACAATGGACTAACAGGCAGAGCTGAATGCTCTCACAAAAACAATGGAGAAAGAGTCAAAAGCTGTCCACAGGGCCTGCTTTGAGGGTCAGCACACCAAGATAGTGCTATACAACTCCCAGGAGAGTGAAGGACGGAGAGATGAAGAAGCTGAAATGACAAACGTGAGTTACCAAGTCCCCTGGTGGCCAGGAAGGGTTCCCCTCCCCCACCCCCAAGATATTAAGCTGCAGTAAAACACCTGGCTCACTGCAGCCAACTGAAAGGGGAACAGACATCTTCCTCCCTGTCAGCAGTTACAGGGGAAAAGGGTGGGGAGGTCAGGGTGCTTTTCTTTGGTGAATTTGGCCAGCAGAACCCACTTTGAATCTCCGATCTGGAGATTCAACACAGGAATACAGGAAAGCCCAGACTGAAGCACATCCATGGAAAGGTGCACTGATGAGCACCATCTGCTGGCCGGTCTGGAAATTGCATGGATAAAAACTGTTCACACTCTCTGTATCCAACCCCCTGGGAGAAAATCTACACCCCACTAGTGAGTCCTTAGTATGATTTTGAAAACTTAAGCTGGGCAATTTTAAAGACTGAGAATAAGTTGAACCAAATATCAAAGAAGATCTGTGGGGAAAAAAACAATAGGCAAGAGAGAGAAATTAGCCATCAGAGTAAATTCACCACCATAGACATCAGCAAAAAATTAGAAGCTATATTAGGAAACAGAAAGAAATGCTCCACCCAAAAGAACAAACTGAATATCCTGAAGAGATACAGGATTTAACATTATTAATCAGCGTTAATCATACAACTCTCCTAAATCAATTCAAAGAAATCAAAAAAAATATGACTAAAGAAATAATGAATATTAAGAACACACTGGGAGAGCATAAAGAACAATTTGAAAGCCTGCAAAGAAAAGTAACAGACCTTATGGGAATGAGAGACATGATTGGTGAGATTAAAAACGCATTAGAGGCACATAGAAGATTTGAATTGCTTGAAGACAGAATTAGTGATTTTGAAGACAGAACATCTGAACTGGAAAAGACAGGAGAACAGAAGAAGAGAATGGAAAAAATGAAACAGAGTCTCAGGGAATTAAATGACAATGTGAAACACACAAACATTCACATTATTGGTGTCCCAGCAAGAGAAGAGAATGGAAAAGGGGCAGAAAGAATATTGGAGGAAATAATGACTGAAAACTTCCCAATCCTTATGAAGGGCATAAATATCAATATCCAAGAAGGATAACACACCCCAAACAGAATAAATCCAAACAGACCTATCCCGAGACACCTACTATTCAGAATGACAAATATCAGAGATAAAGAGAGGATTCTGAAAGCAGTAAAAGAAAAGAAAAGCATCACATACAAGGGAAACTCGATAAGATTAAGTGCCAACCTCTCATCAGAAACCATGGAGAAGAGAAGAAAGTGGTATGAAAGAGAAAAACTGCTGGCCAAGAATTCTGTATCCAGCAAAGCAGTCCTTCAAAACTGAGGGTGAGTTCAAAGTCTTCACAGACAAACAAAAACTGATAGACTATGTTAGCAAAAGACCAGATTTGCAAGAAACACTAAAGGGGGTGCTGCAGCCTGAAAGGAAAAAACAAGGGCAAGAGATTTGGAGAAGAGTATAGAAATGAAGATTATTAAGAAGGGTAAACTGAAGGATAAGAAGAGAGACAATAGAATGATATGACAACAAAGAGCCAAAAGACAAAATGGATGAAGAAAGTAATGCCTTTACAGTAATAACACTGAATGCTATTGGATTGGACTCCCCAGTCAAAACATACAGACAGATAGAATGGATTTTAAAAATATAAGCTGTCTATATGTTGTCTTCAAGAGACTCATCTCAGAGGTAAGGACACAACCAGGTTAAAAGTGAAAGTTTGGGAAAAGGTATTCCATGCAAATAGTAACCAAAAAAAGAGCTAGAGGAGACCAGATAAATGTAAAATAACATTACAGTATATGAACAATAATTACTCAATGAAACTGGAAAATTGTTCCCGTGATCAGTATTCTGTAATTTTTTTCATACAAAATAAACACTTGTTTTTATTTGAAAAATTTTTATTATTGGAATAATGAAAATGCTCTAATAATGATTGATGTGATGAATGCATAACTATGTGATTATACCAAATACCATTGTTTGTACACTTTGGATAAATTGTATGCTTTATTAATTCATATCAATAAAGTTGATTTTTTTAAAAAAAAGAAAGAAAGAAAAGGAGAATAAAAGTGGAACCAATGCCTAATTCAGGAGCTGTGCCTTCTGAATGCCCAGTCTTTCCCAGTCATTCCAACCCAGCACTCTAAGAACAGTATCAGTTTACATTTGACACGTTTCTTTCAACCTTTCTCTCCTCTTCCTTACAATGCAGAACAAACACTAAATTCTCCAAAAACCAAGCTTTCACAAGGCTGGTAAATTGAGTCTTTAGAAAAATATACATCTTTTAAAAGGTTCCATGTTTTTAAAGGGTATACAGTAAGAAACAACTAGTTTTCTTTTTTCCTTTCACCAGGATTTGTGAAAAGGAAGAATTTTAAAGTAGAAAATAGAGGCAAAAAGCAAAATCCAATATATAGCCCATTTATAACCGGGCCTGTCAAACTTGTTACCAGGTTACCTGAACAATTATTTCTGGATTAAAATAAGCATTTTGGACATGGAATTTGGGTTAGAGTTATGTCACCCACCAACACAACACACACTCCAACATTACTTCCATGGTAACAACCTGTGAAAAATGTGAAACAGCTAAAATCACCCCTAAAATTTTTTTCAGCACTATAATTGCTTGCAAGCAACTCTGAATGTGTAATTCTCAGATATTTCCTCAATTAAATTGGGATTCTAGAAAAGTTATTGCTACCATGCATACCTGTTATTCAATACTCATAGAATTAAATTCTTAATAAAAAATGAAGGTGAATTTAAGTATTCACAAATAAAAAGAAACTGATAAAGTTTATCATAAAGAGACAAGACTTACAAGAAATACTAAAAGGAATACTGCAGCCTGAAAGGAAAAGAAGGACAGAGGCTGGGAGAAGAGTGTAGAAATGAAGATCATGAGTAAGGATAACTAAAAGGGTACAAAGACAGACAATAGTAAGATATTACAATGGAAAGCCAAAGGATAAAATGGACAAAGTAAGTAACACTTTTAAAGTCATAAAATTGAATGTTAATGAATTGAACTCCCCAGTCAAAACACAGAGTGGCAGAATGGATATAAAAATATGAGCCTTTTCTTTGCTGTCTACAAGAAACTTACACAAGGACACAAATAGGCTGAAAGTGAAAAGTTGGAAAAAGATGTTCCATGCAAACAGTAACCGAAAAAGAGCTGGGGTAGCTCCACTACTATCAGACAAAATAGATTTTAAATGCAAAACTGATATAAAAGATGAGGAAGGACATTATATATTTATAAAAGGGACAATTCATCAGAAGAAATATTTATGCACCTAACCAGGATGCCCCAAAATACAAGATGAAAAACCTGGCAAAACTGATGGGTGAAATAGAAGTCTGTACAGTAATAGTTTGGGACTTCAATATATGACTTTCATTACTGGATAGAACATCTGAACAAAGGATCAATAAGAAATCAGAGAGCTTGAATAATATGATAAATGAACTAGACCTAACAGACATGTATAGAACATTACAACCAAAAACAATAGGATAAACATTCTTTTCAAGTGCTCATGGATCTTTCTCCAGGATATACCATATGTTGGGTCACAAGACAGGTCTCAATAAATGTAAAAAGATTGAAATTATACAAAGTTCCTTCTGTGTTCATAATGGAATGAGACTGAAAAAAATCAATAAAGGTGGAGAAAGGAAAAATTCACAAATATATGGAGATTAAACAATACATTCTTAAATAATCAGTGGGTCAAAGAAGAAATTGCAAGAAAAATCAGAAAATATCTCAAGATGAATGAAAATGCAATCACAACATATCAAAACCTATGGGATTCAGTGAAGGCAGTGTAGAGAGGGATATGTATGGCTATACATATGGCAATGCTTATATTTTTAAAAAAGGAAGAAGAAAAAAGAGCTAAAATCAAAGGCCTAACTGCATACCTGGAGGAACTTAGAAAAAGAGTAGCACACTAATCCCAAAGCAAGTCGAGGGAAGAAATATCAAAAGTTAGAGCAGAAATAAATGAAACTGAGGACAAAAAAAAATTTTTTTTGAGAAAAAATCAACAAAACCAAAATTTTGTTCTTCGAGAAGATCAACAAAATTGACAAACCCTTAGCTAGACTGACAAAGAAAAGAGAGAGAAGATGCAAATAAATAAAATCAGAATTATGAGGGGGGTATTACTACTGACCCCATAGAAATAAAAGAGATCATAAGAGGATATATAAACAATTATATGCCAGCAAATTAGACAATGTAGACAAAATAGACAAATTCCTAGAAACACACGAACAACTTACACTGACCCTAGAAGAAATAGAAGAACACAACAAACCAATCACAAGAGATTGAAACAGCCATCAAAAACCTCCCAAAGATGAAAAGCCCAGGACCAGATGGCTTCACAGGTGAATTCTACCAATCATTCAAAGACAATCTAATACCAATCTTACTCAAGCTTTTAAAAGAAAATTGAACAGGAAGGAATGCTACCAAACTCATTCTATGAAGCTAACATCACCCTAATACCCAAACCAGATAACGGTACTACAAAAAAAGAGAATTAGAGACCAATCACTAATAAATATAGATGCAAAAATCCTCAAAAAATACTTGCAAACCCAATCCAATAGCACATTAAGAATCATACACCATGATTGAGTGGGTTTTTCTCCCAGGTATACAAGTGTGGTTCAACACAAGAAAATAAATCAGTGTAATACACCACATTAATAAATAAAGGATAAAAATCACATGTTCATCTTGATTGATGCAGAAAAGGCATTTGACAAAATACAGCATTCCCTATTGATAAAAACATTCAGAAAGGTAGGAATAGAAGGAAACTTTCTCAAAAAAATAAAGTGCATGTATGAAAAACCCATAGCTAAACTTGTACTCAATGGTGAAAGAAGTGAAGCAGTCCAGCTAAGGTCAGGAACAAGACAAGTATGCCCACTGTCACCACTGTTATTCAATATTGTGCTAGAATTTCCAGCTAGAACAATTAGGCAAGAAAAATTACTAAAAGCCACCTAAATAAGAAAGTAAGAAGTAAAAATTTTGCTATTCACTGATGATATGATCCTATACCTAAAATTTCTAGAAAAATCCATAACAAAGTTTCTAGAGCTAATAAAAGAGTTGAGCATAGTGGCAGGATACAAGATTAAGATGCAGGGGACGGATGTGGCTCAAATGGTTGGGGGTCCATCTCCCATATGGAGGGACCTGGGTTCGATCCCCAGGACCTCCCAGTAAAAAAAAAAAAAAAGATTAAGATGCAAAAATCACTAGCACTTCAATATACTACTAATGAATAATCTAAGGCAGAAGTCAGAAAAAATTCCATTTATAGTAACAACAAGAAGAAACAAATATTTAGGAATGAACTTAATCAAGGACATAAAGGACCTGTATTCAGAAAACTACAAAACATTGCTAAAAGAAACCAAAGAAGACCTAAATAAATGGAAGGACATTCTGGTTCATGGACAGGATGATTAAATATCATTAAGATGTCAATTCTACACAAACTGATTTACAGATTCAATGCAATCCCAATAAAACTTTCAATCCCAATAAAAAAAGGTTTATATAAAACTTTTTATATAAATGGAAAAGCCAATAATCAGATAATTTATTTGGAAGGGTAAAGTGTCCTGAATAGCCAAAAATATCTTTAAAAGAAAAACAAGGGAAGCAGCTGTGGCTTAATTGGTTGGGCGCCCGTTTACCATATGGGAGGTCCCAGGTTCGATTCCCGGGGCCTCCTGATGAAGGCAGGCCGGCCTGCATGGCACGGTGATCTGACAGCCCACGTGATGTGGTGATCTGATGCAGCAAGATGATGCAGCGGGGGCAGACAAGCGGACACAGAGAAACGTGCAGTGAATGGACACAGCGAGCATGGACGGCAAGGGGGGGATAAATAAATAAAGATAAATCTTTAAAAAAAAAAAAAAAAAACATTGTTTATAAAAAATTAAAAAATTGGAGGACTTTCATTTCCTAACTTTAAAGCTTATTACTTAGCTACAGTGGAAAAAAAAAAAAAAATCACCAGCATGATACTAGCATAAACATAAATTGACCAATGGAAACAAACCAAGAACTCAGAAATAGACCCTTATGTCTATGGGCAAGTGGTTTCTGACAAGGTCATCACCAGCTGGGCCAGAACGGTCTATTCAACAAATGGTGCTGGGAGAACTGGATATCCATATCCAAAAGAAAGAAAAAGGATCCCTATCCCACACCATATACAAAAGTTAACTTAAAATGAATCAAAGACCTAAATATAAAAATTAGAAGCATAAAACTCCTAGAAGAAAATGCAGGGAAATATCTTCATGATCTTGTGATAGGTGGTGGTTTCTTAAACCTTACACCCAAAGCAAGAGATTGTAGTACTGAAGTTGATGGGAATTTAACTTTGTCTATCTGATTCTAACTATCATGCTTTTTCCAAAACCAGGAAAATAAAATGACAAATTTTATTTGATTATCTTGATAATTAAACAATTCTCTTCCTTCCTTCTTACTTGGAAATATATACTTTATTTTTTTAAAAAACTTTAAATTCTGAAATCTTAATTAACTATATGATTTCTTCAGTTCTGCGGTTCACTTTGTGAATGTAGACACAGTTTCAGTGAACTACACATAAATGAACTATTCTTTGGTTAGGTCTGTTGGTATCAATTGATATGATCTGATTCATGAAGATAGTTTAATTTGGGATAATTATTGTTAACTTTCAGCCTCTTGGGGCTTCTTTGTCTTTCTGCAACTGCAGGCAATTCTCTTTCACATGGCAGGGTCAAAATGGTGGCTGTCTTTCTCTGTATGTTTCTGCTTCCAGTTCTCAGTTTATATAGGACCCCAGAAAAAAGGCAGAGACCCAACCTGGGTCACACCTCACTGATGGAGACCAATCAAAGGCCCTAAAGCAATCTAATCAAGTGATCTAATCAAAAGTCCCATAACTGAATCTAATGTAATCAATGGATCTCACACCCACAGGAATGGATTCATTTTAAGAACATGATTTTCTGAGATTCACAAAAGAACTTCAAACCATCACAGAGATTTTTCCTTTTGGAGTATGAAAATGTTCTAAAATTGACTGAGGTGATGACAACACAATGCTGTGATGAAACTGAGAGCCACTGAGTCTACACATTGGATGGCTTGTATAAGGCATGGGACTGTATAACACAGTAAACCCTGTGGTGGATGATGGACTGTGGTTAACAGTACAAATATGAGAACGTTCTCTCATGAACTAAAACAAATGTACAATACTAATACCTGGTGTTATTAAGAGGGTGATTTATGGAAAAAATACACCAAATGTAAGCTATGGACTATAGCTAGCCATAGTATTTTGATGATGTTCTTTTGTCATTGGTGTTGGTGGTAGGGTGATGTATGGGAATCTTATATGTTATGCATGACTGTTTCATAAACTCACAACTTCTCAAATAAAAATTAAATTAAAATTAAAAAAAAAAGCAACACTGCATTTCCCTCAATGCAAAAACCAAGATCTTCAACAATAACCTGCACACCTCACTTACCAGCCTACCTACCTCTCTGACCCCATCTGCCCCTGGCTCTCTGCTTCAGCCACACTCCCCTTCTTACTGTTCCTCAACTATGTTAAACATGTTCCTTGCCTCAGGGTCTTTTCCAAGAGTCTCCTGCTATCTGGAATTCCACATCACCAAGATATCTGCAGGTTTACTCCCTCATCTCTTTCAAGTCTTTGTTTAAACATCACCTTCTCAAGGATGCCCACTCCAAACATACTATGTTCTGATTACACTTATCTCCCTCTGTTAGAAAAAACTTCAAGAGCAGGGACTTTTAGCAGTTGATTAATAGATGGTTCTCAAGCACCTAGTACAGTGCCTAATATATGATAAATATTGAAAATATGATTGAAAAAGGCATAAAAAATTTCAGCTACACAGAAAGACAAAAATAAGAAATTCAGGAAAAATTCAAGAAATATTGATGTGATTTAATAATAAATTGACAGAAAAATTAATACATCTGATTAGCTTTTCAACAAGAGGTGTTTTCTGAAATGAAATTTTTTTAAAACTTCATGAAAATATAGTATAAATTGAGAAGGATTATCTACATTAGGTACTGAATATATTGAACTTAGTCTGACTCAAAAATTAATTGTGTTATAGATTGAGTTATGTTTCAACATATATTAAAATTATAAATAATAATGATTCTTATAGAATGTTTTATTTTACATGTATAATAGATATTCCCTGTCTGCTGAGCTAGTGAAAAATCTTATCCAGCACCTGACATCTCCTCTTCCATATCCCCTGCTTCAAGAACAGTTTACTTTCATCCATAGATCAGCTTAGGAAATACAAATCATTGAATTTGGTTGAGAAGGAGTAATATAAGCAGGAGAGAAGGCTGATTTTGCAAAGCAGAAGAGATGTAACCTCTTAGAGGTTATTTAATCATACAAAATCCAAAGAAGCTTTGAGTACTAAAATTAGAAGTTGAAAAAAAAATTAGATGTTGAGCTTCTTCTTTTATTTGTAAGAAGCCATCTAACAATTTCTAGAAAAACATTCTGTTGTTAAGAAGACTTCAGTAATAATCAACAATTTTCTTGTTTTCTTATTACTGTGCTTCCCCACAGAAAGAATTCTCAAAACACTACAAGAATTAGTTCTCCCCTTTGCCTATAAAGACTAAAATTTTATAGGAAGATTAAAACTGCATCACTTATAGAAGAGAAAGGGTCACCCAAATCCAACAATAGTGTTTATTCATATCTCCCGAATTAGCATGATGCCTTCATGAAGGAAAGGATTATGTTTGTCTTTTTTCTAATCACTATGTCTCATGATTTATACATGGATGGCTTTCATTAAATATTTGTTGAATGAATAAATAGTTCAAAAAAGTGAAAGTGAACCAATCACTGCTCTCTAGGTTAAGGATAGAAATAAACTATAAGCTAAAGGCTGAGCACCATTTTCTTGGAATTTAAGAATGCAGATTTACTTTTTCTGTCTTACCTTTTTTTATTATTATTATTCATTATTAAGCCCTATAAATATTTCTTGAATTTTTCCTGAATATCTCTTTTGAATTTTTTGTGTAAATTAATTATTCTTTTATCTTTTTCAATCATTCAACAAATACTAATTCACCCTGAGCCAAACCTCCTACTTCAATGCTAATGAAAAGCAAATACCTTGGATCATGCACGCAGATTTAAATAATTAATCTAGCAAACTTTAGCTCATGTCCTTGAGCAAGTTGCCTAACTTTTCCCAGCCTCAGTCACTACATATGTAATCTAGAACCATACCCAACACAGTAGATTGTTTGAGGGTTACTTGAGATCATGCATGTGTCTAGATAGCATTCAATGACCGTTCATTGTCTTCCCTGCTTCAATTACCTGTCAAAAATTGGGAAATTTAATGACTGGTGATCATATCCAATCCAAGCTCCCAGAAATTAGAAAAGGTTAGCCTGAGAGATCCCTTCTGAGGGCAGAAACCATGCTATGTGTGGACCAGATCTCCCTTCGAATTTCTCTGGGAACATAGAAAGACTGCATTTCTCAGCCCTCTTTATAGTCTGTAGGTCATGTGACTGAGTTATGGTCATTGGAACAAGGGTAAAGGGACATTTGCCACTTTATGGCCAAACACTTGAAAAATCTTTCAGGCCTGGCTCCTAAACAGCAGAGAATCCAGTGAAGGTCTCCAAAGCGCTATGTGATGGTGAAGGCATGGCTGGAAGGAGGCTGGGGTCTAAATCACTGCAGGAAGTAGACCTTCCCACTCCCAAGACCTGCACCAAACTGTGATATGTAAACAACTCTATTTGGTAATTCCTCCTCTACAACAGTTAGCCTACTTTGGATAATTCTCCTCACAAACCACCAACCAGTTCTAGAAATGAGAACCTGGATGCAAATTAATACTTTATCAGTTCTCTCACTAACTTTCTTGGGAGCTAAGACAGGATATTAACTTCTTGGTACCCCACTCAACACTTAGCACAATGCCTTAAATAAATTAGCTGCTTTAGCTATAGGTGAATAGAATATTGATACAAGATAGGGCCAAATATATCTAAATATTTATACAATAAGACAAAATACATGTATATATTTATAATTAAACACATATGCATTTTAAACAAAGTCCACCCTTCATGCTATAGCTTACTTTCAAATAAAATATAAATCTTATCTCCTGAAATCATTCCAGTTTAGGGAACAATTAATATTTCAATGACAATTAAAATGACAATAGGAATATGACACCTGTTTCCCCAGGTCATTTGTTGTAGGAAGGCTAGTGTGGGGAGGAAGGAATTATAGGGACAATCAAGGGAGTGGCTAAGAATCATAGTAGTGTTTAAATATTGATTCACTAGACCTCAATCATCAATACTTCTCTCTGTCTCTTTGAGTCCTGGAGAGGTCATGTTCTCCTTGGATTATATTTCCCCAGTTCTGTTCTTGCTACTTCACATCTATTCTTTCTCCCAGCAGCCTTATTTAACTGCCCTTGCTTCTACCATTGCTGGCCCACTTTTTAAACCAATACTCCAATTTCACCCTTGATGGATTTTTTTCCCAGCATGGAAGTATCCATCCCCAAGTTTGAAAATATTTGTCTGACAACTAAAGAACAGATTGCTCTTTCAGTTTTTACAACTTCCTCTCCAGTAACTTGGGACACATTCACTCCATCCTGTGTTAGAGAATATTTATAAGTGATAACCTCAAAAGCATTCCTCCCCAGTAACAATCAAACAATATTCCAAACTCTGGGCCAAATATCATCTCTCTCTAAGTGTCCTACCTATGGTTGACTTCTTCAGCAGAGACCAGCTGTCAATATTTGTCTCTCATCATTGTTAAAGTGCCCTAATCCCAGTAGCCTGGATGCCCATCAATCCCAAAGTAGCCTCCACTATTTTTTAATGTAAGCTTTGTTAAGTATAACATACATTCAGAGAAGTACATACAGCACAAGTGTGCAGGTGAATGAATCTCTTCACTATTGTTACTTAATTTGTTTTCTTCAGAAGTCTTAGAGGCTTGTCAGAAAAAAAGGAATCCTGATTTATGTGAGCAGGAAGCTTCTCTCCACTCTTCTACTACCTATCATACATATTCCCACAAGCTTTTGCTACATAAATAAAGTCGACATTTATAATGTATGTCATGGAGAATCCTTGAAGGCTTGATTTTATTTAGTCTGTGCTCTTGTGCATATTGATTTTGATTAAGTAGCTTTCCTTATTTACACAAAAGAGTTCAAGAGATGGAATACATATTTACACTGTGTACAATACTCCAAAGAAGAGAAATTTGCATGGTTTACTAGAATCATATTTATAATGGACACCAGTCAACACCAGAAACAGGAAAAAAAAAAAACTGGCCTCACATCAGAGGAAAATAACCTTTCATATCTCTATCCATACATTCACCATATGCTCTGCTTCCTTTCACCACTGTCTTCAGAATTAAGAGGTAAAGATGCTGGATTTATAGCTAGTTGTAAATTTCCATATAGCCAAATCTTTCCTACTTACTCAAGTATGCCCAAAACATGTCCTTGTTTAAAAGCCACACACACACACATACACACACACACACGCAACTGGAAATAATTCCAATAGGTGGCATCTCAATGGTTTTTTTAAAGCAGTTTTATTGACATATATTCACATACCACACAATCTATCCAAAGAGTACATCCAATGGCTTTTAGTATAATCACAGAGTTGTGCATTCATTACCACAGAAAAATTTAGAACAATTTTATTATTAAAAAAAAAAAAAAAACTCCACAGCCATTAGAAGTCAACTTTCAATCCCTCTATCCTCCTCAGACCTATATAACCATGAATCTAATTCCATCTTTATAAATTGATTTATATTTACATTTTATATAAATGGAATCATACAATATGTAGTACTTTCTGTCTGGTTTCTTTTACTTAGAATAATGGTGGTTTTTTTGCCTAATATTAATATCTTGTGACATTAACGTATATTTGTTCAGTTTCAAAGAAATACAATCTTATATAGACAATATTACCCTTATTCATATTTCACATGAGGTTTTACTAGGCTACACAGCGCCATGTTACATATTTAGTTTTCCTTCTAGTAATATATATGACTTTAGACTTTCCCTTTCAATCACTATCATAGCCTTATAATAGCACTGCTAGTTACAAACACTGCTTTGTTTTCACCTTTTCTATTCATTTCCAAAGATTAACAAACAAATTTTTACCAATTCTCTACAAGTCAGCCTTCAGCTTTCCATTCTCTAACCTCATTCTATTTTCTGGTGACCTATATTTTAGTTATTAATTCCATGAGTTTACACAATATATTTAGCTAATAATAGCACAGTCATGCAATATTTGTCCTTTTGAATCTGGCTTGCTTCACTCAACATAATGTCCTCCAGGTTCATCCATGTCATATGCTTCATGACTTCATTTCTTCTTGCAGCTGCATAATATACCATCATCTGTAAACACTAGTTTGTTTATCCTTTCATTGGTGGGTAGACATCTGGCTGTTTCCATCTTTTGACAATTGTGAATAACACCTTTATGAACATTGGCGTGCGGATGTCTGTTAGTGTCACTATTCTCAGTTCCAAATGTTTTTAAGAAGAAAATTGTGCCCACATCTAATTCACAAAAGCATTCTTAGAATTACTCTTTCATCCCTCAGAACACAACCAATCACTTCCTCTTCTTTCTCTTTCAATTCTGGATTCAATTAAAATATCAGCCTTTTAGTTTTCAAAATTGTCCATGAACTTGGTCTATCCTAGCTGTAACCTTATAACTGTCCATCTATCTTTGCAAAGAACTATAATTCATATTTAAAGAATGCTTTGATATATGAAAAACCCATAGCCAACATCATACTCAATAGGGAAAGGTTAAAAGCTTTCCCTCTAAGATCGGGAACAAGACAAGGATGCCCACTGTCACAATTGTTATTCAATAGTGTATTAAAGTTCTAGCTAGGACAATTAAACAAACAAACAAAAAAAAGAAATTAAAGGCATCCAAACCGGAAAAGAGGAAGTAAAACTCTCACCGTTTGTGGATGACATGATCCTGTATTTAGAAAATCCTGAAGTATCCACCACAAAGCTATTTGAGCTAATAAATGAGTTCAGCAAAGTAGCAGGATGCAAGATCAATATGCAAAAATCAGTAATGTTTTTGTACACTAGTACTGAATAACCTAAGGAGGAAATCAGGTTATTAAGGAGAAAATTCCATTTTCAATAGCAACAAAAAGACTCAAATACCTAGGAGTTAATTTAACCAAGGAAGTACAGGACCTATATGCAGAAAACTATAAAACAATGCTAAAAGAAATTTAAAAAGACCCAAACAAATGGAAAGAAATTCCGTGTTCATGGATTAGAAGAATAAATATCGTGAAGGTATCAATCTTGCCCAAACTGATTTATAGATTCAATGCAATACCAGTCAAAATCCCAACAACTTACTTTACAGAATTAGAGAAGGCACTTACCAAATTTATCTGGAAGGGTAAGTGCACCTGAATAGCCAAAAGCATTCTAAAAAAGAAGAGCAATGTGGGAGGAATTTCACTGCCTAACCTTGAAACTTATTACAAAGCTACAGTGGTCAAAACAGCATGGTACTGGCATAAAGATAGACACATCGATCGGTGGAATAGAATTGAAACCCAGAAATAAACCCTCACCTATACAGTCAACAGGTTTTTGACAAACCTACCAAGTTAATGTTAACGAGACACAACAGTCTCTTCAACAAATGGTGCTGGGACAACTGGATATCTATAACCAAAAGAATGAAAGAGGACCCCTATTTCACCCCCTATACAAGAATCAACTCAAAAGGGATCAAAGATCTAAATATAAAAACCAGGACCATAAAACTACCAGAAGAAAATGTAGGGAAACATCTTCAAGACCTTGTAGCAGGTGGTGGTTTCTTGGACCTTACACCCAAAGCACGTGCAACAAAAGGAAAAATAGATAAATGGGACCTCCTCAAAATTAAACACTTTTACACCTCACAGGACTTTGTCAAAAGGGTGAAAAGGCAGCCAACTCAATGGGAAAAAAATATTTGGAAATCACATATCTGATAAGGGTTTAATATCCAGGAAATATAAAGAGATATTACAACTCAACAATAAAAAGACAAACGACCCGATTGAAAAATGGGCAAAAGACTTGAATAGACATTTCTCCAAAGAAGAAATACAAATAGCAAAAAAACACATGAAGAAATGTTCAACATCACTCATGATTAGGGAAATGCAAATCAAAATTACAATATCATTTCACACCTATCAGAATGGCCACTATTAAAAAGACAGAGAACTACAAGTGTTGGAGAGGATGTGGAGAGATAGGAACACTTATTCACTGTTGGTGGGAATGTAGAATGGCACAGCCACTGTGGAGGACTGTTTGGCAGTTCCTAAAGAAGTTGAATATAGGCTTGCCACGTGACCTGTCAATACCACTACTGGGCATATACCCAGAAGAATTGAGAGCAGTGACACGAACAGACATCTGCACACTGATGTTCATAGCAATATTTTCACCATTGCCAAAAGTTGGAAACAACCCAGGTGTCCATCAACAGACAAATGGATAAACAAACTGTGGTCTCTTCATGCAATGAAATATTATGCAGCTGTAAGGTGAAATGAAGTTGTAACGCATATGACAACATGGATGAATCTGGAGGACATTATGTTGAGCAAAGCAAGCTGGACACAAAAGGACAAATACTATATGAATGCGTTACTATGAACCAAATACATTGTTTAACATATTGTTTGATTCAAAAAAAATTTATATGTGTCTAGTACATTTGGTTGGGAAATGTATGTATTTATTCATCTGTGTTCACTTTTTAGTTTTTAATTGTTTATATTTTCAATTATTAAATGTACAAAATAATAAAGTCAAGAAAAAAAAATGCTTTGGGTGGAGTTAAGCGGAGCCTCCTCTCCCACATATTTCATTGAATCTATAAATTTTCATGAAGAAAAGGAACTGGGCCGTGGCCCAAATAATCTCATTCTACCATTACTTCGGACTAATTGCATAAATATGTCTGCTGGGCCTGGTGTGATCTAGTACAAGGCCAGATTACAAGAAAGAACAGTGGGGCCCAGCAAGTGAGGATGAATCTGAATCTATGAGCCTGTATCAACACTCTTAAAAATATGCTGCTGAATTTAATTCTAGCCTTTTATACAGGTTTGTATTTTTGTTTCTTAAAAATATGATGATTATTAAAAATGTTTGCATCTAGATTTTTTACTTAATATTAAACCATGAGGAGTAAAAAATACATAATATGGTATGCCGTCTCTGGGCTCTCTCACTCTTCTCTAGCTGGCTAAGGGATAATTTTTGACTGCCTTCTACCATCCCTACAACCTTGGACAAATCACTGTTTCTGAAAGTCTTGCATTAAAGAATTTTTTGTTCTTTTTTCAGATAATTCCTGCACCTCCACCTCTCCTTCTCTCTGCATACAACTTCAACTAACTATATTTATCACCTTGCTTGTCAGAGATGAAGACAGCTTTTCTACAGGTTTCCTTTATTTTTAGCAAAATTGTTTAAGGCTGTATAAAAAACAAGTTATAGAATTATATAACACTGGTCCCCTTCTCTCCAGTCTTCTCACACAACACACCATCCCAAACAATTCTACAAGCTCCTGTCAGAGATATCATTTTAAAGAAGCCATAACCAATCAAGTTATTTCTCGGCTGAAAAACTTTTGGCTGGCCCCCGCATTCACATTGGCATGCCATGAATGCCTTTCTCAATCTGACCTGGATTTACCTTTCCTCCTTGCCTTTTCTCCAATAGATCACAGCACTTTTCAACTTCCATCAACTTGCCCTTGCTTTTCTTCCTACCTCAATGCCTTTTCCCCTTTTCTGCCTGAAATATAATGTTAAAACCTTCCCTGTCCAACTCAGCTTCTAGTGACTCTCCTTAATCTCCTTAAGAGAATATCAGTATGTCAGGG
>JAKSZT010054466.1:10130432-10163236 GCA_026826555.1 Tolypeutes matacus | reverse complement strand
TGCATGTAACTCATTCTTTGAAAACTAAACTTAGTAGCTGCCACAGGATCCAAGGGGAAGGGAAGGGAAGATTAGGTGGAACATAGGACATTTTGGAGCATTGGAATTGTTCTGCATGATCTTGCAATGATGCAAAAAGGCCATTATACATTTTGTCCCTATAAAAGTATATGGTGCAAAATGTAAATCATAATGTAAATCATTGACCATAGTTAGTAGCAATGATTCGTTATTTGTTCATCAAATGTAACAAATGTACCATAAACATGTAGTGTGTAATTGGTAGGGGAGTATATGGGGAGAGAGGGGTTTATAGGAATCCTCTATATTTTCTATGTGACTTTTCTGTAACCTAAATATTCTTGGAAAATAAGGTGAAAAAAAAAAGAAACTGGGATAACATACAAAAGAAATTGTCAATATACATAAAAGGTAACAACAGATCTTACAGTGATGAGAGGCACAATGCAAAAAAAAATTATTTTATTTAACTTTTATTGTTATTATTTTGACTTTGTTTTGGGGAAGGTTTTGTGTTGCAGATGAGGTGCAACTGTGGCAGGGGAGGGTCACTGGGGCAGGGTGTTGGTGGTGGGGGAATGTGTGGGAAGGTATGCACCTGGGGCATGCCTCTATGGAATATGAATGTGTTCATATAGTCATGGAGTGTTGTTTCAGTGGGTGGAGACCCATACAATAACCGACAGAATATTGAATTCCCATCCTGGGGAGTCCTGCTACATTCTATCATAGCGTGGCAAGAATCTCTAGAGTACATGAGCATTGCCTAGTGAAGGAGGACAGACCAGTACACCAGGCCCTTGATATTGATGCCTGAACTTATGAACCATGTTCTTGTGAAATTGAAATTTTAGTGTAGTAATATATATTGCCTAAGAGTTACCTCCTGAAACCCTCCTCGTTGCTCAAATGTGGCCTCTCTCTAAGTCAAACTCAGCATATAAACTCACTACCTTCCCCCCTGCGTGGGACATGGCTCCTGGGGATGAGACTCCCTGACACCAAGGGATTATTATCAGGCACCAACTAGCGATGCATTTGGAAAAAAACCTTGATCAAAAGAGATAAATATTAAATCAAATGAGTTGTTATGGTAAGAGATTTCAAAGTGAGTCAGGAGGTCATTCCAGAGGTTACGCTTATACACATCTCAGAAGGATCTCACTGACTGCCACAGTAAACAGTGCCTCAAACAGGGATGTTCCTGAGAGCTCTAGAGACATCTAGACACTACAGGCAGAGCAAACAATCTTAGGAATTCAGCACCCTGTCAGTGAGCCTTACCTTGGATATGTTTCCCAATGTAACAGTTAGACTCCTTCATAATTCCCTACACATGGTTCTTCTGCCCCTTTTATTTGAACCTATAATTAGCACTATAACCATTAAATATATGTACCAGAGACTTAAATCTTCTGGCTGCTCATATGCCAGTTGAGCCCTGAATCTCAGTAGAGTTGCAGCCAACACCTACTCTCCAGTTCATCAGGCTCACCTAAGACAACTAACAGAATGATGATGATGTGTGACGCCCATCCCAAAAAACAGAGAGTATCTACAACTGCAAGCAGTACAGTTCCATCCATCTGCCCCATGAGATCTAAGCCCCCTCTCAATCAGAAACAGAGTGGGCATCACCATCTCAAAATCTTCAAAATTGAGTAATGAACAAATACAAGAGGAGAATGCAACTATGGACTAAAATAGACTTATTATTATTCTAGTAATGGAAGAACATGTAATGTTGATATAAAGGGAGTGGCCACCAAAGTTTCTGCAGGGTGGGAGAGGGAAGATTAGGTGTAACGTGGGGCATTTTGGGGATATTGGAATTGTTCTGCATGATATTGTAATGATGGATACATGCCATTATACATTTTGTCAAAACCTATAAAATTGTGCAGTGCAAATTATAAACCATAATGTAAACTATAGTCCATGGTTAGTAGCAATTCTTCAATATATGTTCATCAATTGTAACAAATGTGCCACACTAATGAAAGATGTCATTTATGGGGAGAATTGTGGGAGGGGGGAAAGGTGGTGTATATGGGAATCCCTATATTTTCTATGTAACATTTACATAATCTAAAGTTTCTTTAAAAATTAAGAAAAAAAAATAAGAAAAGGCTATATCGGTTTACTCAATCCCTTTTCTGGTTTATATCACTAGCATAAAACTCATTTATTATATTAAAGTTGGTTAGTAATTTATGCATCTGTCTTTCTGCTGGACTGTAAGAAACTTAAGGACATAAATGACCTTGGTCATCTTTGTATTACCACCATCTACTAGAGTGGCTGCCACTGAATAGGTGCCTTATGCAGTCCTTGATGGTCTCATGAATGCATTCACATAATCAGTACCCATAACTAGGTGGTCTAACCAAAGAGACAAACAATAATTCTCTAATATCATCAATGAAAAGAAGCAATGAAGATTTTTCCTTATTTCTGTTTGTTTGGTTAGAATATCTACATTTTACTTGTATTAGTCTTTCAAGGACATAGTATTACTTTTTCTCTCCTCATCAATTTAGTTTAGAAAACCAACATTTCCCCCCTTTATATGAAGATCCAAAGACTTGGGCATAACTTTAGAGATACAGGTAGGCTTCCTCTGAAAATGGCAATGTAAATTTTTTAAAAAGATTTATTTATTCCTCCCCCCGCCCCCCCCCACGTTGTTTTGCGCTTACTGTCTGCTCTTCTGTGTCTGCTTGTCTTCTCTTTAGGCAGCACCAGAAACCAATCCTGGGACCTTCCGGAGTGGAGAGAGGCTGCTCAATCTCTTGCGTCACCTCAGGTCCCTGGTCTGCTGTGTCTCTTATTGTCTCTCTTCTATGTCTCTTTTCGTTGTGTCATCTTGCTATGCCAGTTCTCCACATGGGTCAACACTTGTGTGCAGGCCAGCACTCCGCGTGGGCCAGCACTCCATGAGGGCCAGCTCTCCACTTGGGTCAGCTCACTTTTCACCAGGAGGCCCTGAGAATCGAGCCCTGGACCTCCTATATGGTAGACAGGAGCCTAGTCACTTGAGCCACATATACTTTCCATGAAAATGGTAATGAAAATTTGAGTAATGATTTTTCACAAAGTTTTATTCACCCATTCAGTCACTCAAATTTTTTATATCTTCCATACTGAACAAATCAAGTTCTCCTTTTTATCAATAGATTTTACCTAGGAGATACAGAAAAGAACTATTTAGACTAAGCTCACAAGAAGAGTACAAAATGTCTCTGAAAACTCAAAATTTTATGAAAAATTTTGACATCCTCTAGACATAATTCTAATGAGTTCCACAAAACTTAGCCCTGACAGCACTTACTAAATAATGCTTTCCTTCAGCGGCCTGAAGCCAAAACCAGACTACATTCCAGATATCAGTACATCACAATTCAGAGTCAAGTGTTCTTTCTTGGTGGTGGAGAAAGGGAAAAGTATAATAAGAGTGAGAGAATATTCTGGCAAGTGTGCACCTGTTTCTCCACTGGCGAGGGCTGAAGGCAGAGTTGAAAAGCAAGGACAATGTGTAGAGTTAGCATAGAAATGTGAGTTGGGCAAAGTGGAACTATCCAAGAGAGGAGAAGCAGAGAAGTCATGGTTCCTGTGTAGTAGAAGGAGGTAACTTCTCCCTTCAAAATCCTGCCAACTCCATTAAATACAAACTAGGTAGTTTGATGATTTTGATTGAGAGGCATCTGAGAAATAAAGTCTATGAATGGTAAATAAATACTTCATAGAGAGCTTCCCCAAACTGTACCATTAGCTTTCTACATATTACATATGCACAGATTAATATAATCACAAATCTTAGTGCAACATATGTGGTCTGCATTTCATTACTTCATGGTGAATATGATGCTTTTTGAATACTGAGACTAACTATACTACATTCAGCCAGCTCTAACATGGCCCTCAAAACCAAGGATGCAACTCCCCACAGACAAATGTGGAATATTCAGTTATTTTATATTTACAATTTCCATTAGCTAAGATGAATATGGGCCACTGCCATTCCTCAGGATGCTTTTATATGTGGGAGATTGTCAGAAGAAACATGATTCAATCAGGATCCAAAACAAAACAAAACAAAACAAAACAAAACCTGTACTCTTGGGAAGACACATTCATGGGAAAATATTTTTTTCCAACTTTAATTTCTACTAACATTGAGATAAAAGTGTTGTGGCATAAATAGTGAACAAGGAATCAATTTGAAGACTATATTATGCCAGGGAATGCTATTGTAGGCCAAAGGCATTTCTTATAGGCAGAACTGCAATTCAGGTGCATGCATATCTGTCAACAGGGTCATTTGTATGTATTGAGAAAAATACATGAAAAAATTGAACCCTGAATAGATTGTCCATGATTTAAGAAAAACAGAATCATTATCTGCAACCAAATTTACAAGCTCAGCATATTTTCTGTGCCTTATTGCAGCATCTATTTTTTAAAATAAAGTTGAAAAAGGGGAAAAGGGAAAAATGGAAGATAATTCAGGATATGACCTTTTGATCTGCAAAACTCCAATTTCATTTGGGTTCAAGTTTCCATAGAAACTGCTTTTATGTACCACCATGACTGTTTCAGCTGGCCAACACACACCTGCCAAAAGGCCTTAGGTGTGAATACTAAGGGCTAGAAGCAACATATTTTCCATGGAGAAATTCCATCTTAGGAATTTGCTTTTTCAGTTGGTTTCACCAAGTTCAAGAATATTGGCTTTCAGGCCATAGAATAAAGCCCAATTACCTGGTACTCATGGGAACATTTACTGGTAAAATAAACATCAAGTCACATCCTTATTAAGATGGAATAAATAACTTGGCTTAAATTCTCAAAATTCTCTGACTTCTTCTGAATTGCTTCAAGCATGCCAATGTGTGTTGAAACTATCATTAAGTCTTCCTACTCCTCTAGGAAAAAAATTTATGTTTGCCTATATAATAAAGGTTCTTTGCAGTAGGCAGGGGGTTTTAGAACAATTAGCAATGAGAAATTAAATAGATGATAGATAGATAGATAGATAGATAGATAGATAGATAGATAGATGATAGATAGATGATAGATAGATAGATAGATAGATAGATAGATAGATAGATAGATAGATAGATAGATAGATGGATAGATAGATAGAAATCCTTCAGAGCTAGGACATTTATTTGTATTTCATGTCTGGAGGGCTCAAGTTGGAAAACAGAAACCCCATTCAGATGTACTGGTTTATGAAATCCCCAGGAAAGGATCAATTCCCTACTCTAAACCATAGAAGTAAAGTTTACTACTCAGTCTGACCCACCTGTCATCCTTAGGAAACAAATATTTTACCATGACCTAAGAGAAGTATTAAGGCTTTAAATACTCTTGACCAAAGAGAAAACCCCCATCCTTTCTCAACAATAGGGCTTTAAAAGTGCTCTTAAAGGGTTGCAACCACACACACACACACACACACAAACGACCTCCCAGAAAGAATGTATTTATTTTAAAATAAATTGATCCATCATTGCTCAAATTGTAATAATTTAAGGGGTCCTGTAGGAAGCATGATAAGCTGACAAAAAAAACTTCTGACTATTATTTTCAACAAAAATTGGTAAAGGGATCAGTCAGTAATGCAGAATTAAAAAACAAAAAAGAGAACATTCATTTAATGTTGCATCACATTCATTTAAAAAGCAAAAGTGATTCTCACCACCCTCACCAATTTTCTGTACCTATTCCTACAAAATTCTGCCCCATCTGAGTAAATGAGATGATATATACCAGTTGCTTAGACCTAAATCCTAATAATCATCTTTGATTCCTCTTTACTTCACAGTCCACATTCTATTCATGAGTAAATTCTATCAAATTTATCTACAAACTACATTCCAAAACCGACTGTTTCATACCATCTTCACCACTGTACTCCTGGTCCTAGCCACTGTCATATCTGACTTGAGCGTACCATTTCCTCAGTAGTCTCCTTGCCTTGAGTATTACTCTCTGATGATTCTCTATTCTCTACACATCAGCCGAAGTGATTTCTTTCCAGTTTAATTTAGATTCCAACATGTCCTACTCAAAAGTATACATTGATTTTCTTTTGCAACTACAAAAAAAAAACAAAACAAAAAAAAAAACACCACAACTCCTTATCATGGTTCAGGACTCTGGTGATTTGGTGCCCTCACTATCCTCATCTCCCTCAACTATGCTCCTCACCCACTACACTCCAGTCTCATCACTTTTCTGTTTCCCTGGAGTAAATGTGTTTGCCTTTGCACTTGCTATTGTTTTCCTTAGATATTCATGAGTCTGTCTCATTCAGGTCTCAACTCAAGTGTCACAACCTCAGAGAGTAGTTGTAGTGCTCACTGAACCATTGTTCACTATTGCTTCCTCATAGCACATAAGAGTTTATGTCCTTATTATCTATGCTCTCTTCTCCCTCTCCCCCACAAAGAATATGGAAGCTTCTGTTGGTCAGGAACTCTGTCTACCTTGTTGACATCAGTCTCCCAAGCCCAAAGAACGGTGTCTGGTACCTAGGAATCACCAAATACATTTTTATCAGTTGAGTGATTTGACACCTACTACAGCAGTGAGGAAGTCAGACAAGATTCCTTGTAGAAAAGCAAAATACAATTAGCAAAACATTATATTAAAAAAGAAAAAATATATGGTGATTAGTGCTATATGAGGAAATAAAGTATTTATTATGTTATTATAGCATGATTGGGTGGGATTTTTAGATTTTGTACTTAGAATGACTTCTTTGAAGAAGTGACAATAAGTTGGCATCTGAATAACAAGAAAATGGAACAGACATACCATTCCTATTCCTCCCACTTAGTACAACTAAAAATCCTGGACAATACAAGTAACAAATATAAGAAAAATCTGAAAGATGGAAAGAAGGCAGATCTGCTAGAGATCTTGAAACCCAAAGAATGAGCCCTTGTGGTGAGTTCCTTGCATTTTCTTTTATCCTCACATCTTCCAGAATTGAATCTGAAGAATCTAGCAATCCAGAAATGCCAATGAGCACAAGCACAAAAGCTCCAATAAAAGCCAGCTCTTTCTAGCCAAAGGACCAAGAAAGTAGCAGCCTTGCAAGACAGAAAATGATTAGACAATAACCACTCTACCACAGCCTAACACCACAGCAAGAAACTATGGCTCAACCCCCACCTACACCCACAAATGCTGAGTGAAGAGCCTAGATTTCCATCCTTGCCAAGCTATAATGTGGTGCCCCAACTTCCCTAACCCTTATTGTGTTAGAAATGCAGGTAAGGAGCTGAGACTTTTAGCCACATTGAGTGGTAACAAGCCCCCCACCACAATGGTATCAGTGGTGACCACACTACAATCAACTGCAGGTTGTAACAAGGTGTCCGAGTCCTCTTGCTGGTGTATGTCAAAGGAGGCCTACTGGAGAGACAGGACTTGCCTACTGGAGAGTCAGGACTTCCATTACTCTCTAGCGGTGATGAGGCCAACTCCCTCCCATGGTGTCAGTAGAAGCCTAGTGGGGAACCTGGGCTTCTATCCCCACCTAGCAGTAATGGGGTGGCACTGGAGCATTGTCAGAAGAAGCCAGAAAGCTTAAGATACAGAGATCTAGGTTTCAATTTTTTAAAAGTCACCCATCATTCCCCAAACCAAGGAAGATCTCAAGGTAAATGAAAAATGACAATCAATAGGGAAGCACTTCTGAAATGGTGCTGTTCAAAACCTGTTCCTCCATAGAAGCAATGAGAACACTGTCAAAAACTGCCAAAATCAACTTTTTCAGATCCTGTAAATTAACCATGTTGCAACAATCCAAGGAATGTTAATTTAAGAAAACTGACTGAATCTCAGTAAGAACATTGAGTTTTGTGGCATTTCAACTTGCCCTATTCCTATCCCCTTCTCTGCATCTCCATGGTAGTCTTACAAACAACAGCTTCACAATCACAACAGCTGTGGAAAAACAGTACTAGCAGCCACTGGATGGGGCAGAATGGATTTGGAACTCCCCCAAAAAGCCCATTCCTAGAGCACTGTCATTATTTGACCTGTCTGGCAGTTTTTTTAAAAGCTCCATTCTCAGGGTATGTCTTTATTTGACTTAACAGAGCTCACTTAGTGAGAACAGCCTTATCCCTGGGAGGCTTGTAGAAAATAATCAGCAGCAATTGTTTGACACTGTAGCTGCCTGAGGGTGTGATAACAGTTGGGTTTAACATGAAATGTTTTTTAATTAAAATTTTAAAAGTTTGAAAGGAAAATCTGGGAGTTTAGATATCCGTATGGGGATATCTAAAACTGCAACATATTCCTGAGAATCTAGAGGCCATAGGCATGGGCAAGACTGTGCACGTAGGAAAGATGTGAGAAGACTGTAGCTTCTCAAGTCTAATCTTGAGGCTCTGCACAGATAGGAAGTAAAGGCTAAGGCAGAGTTGTAAATTGCTGGAGCATTGAAGACATGCACCAAAATGCACACAGAGCTCCCCACAAAGGCTGAGAGCCTTATGGATATAAGATATTAAAAGAAATCTCTGTCCAATCATTCGCTGACCACTGAACTAATTGAACAGAGACCTCAGTAGCCACATACAACAATGAATACAGACTTTAGAGAATTAGTTTATAAAAGTCACTAAGCAAACAACAACAATAACAAATCTTAGGAGGGAGAATGTGATTTCAAGACTTGCCACATTATATTATTCAAAATGTCCGGTTTTGAAAAAAATTATAAGACATCCAAAGAAACAGGAAACTCTGACTTATATTCAGAAAAAGGTAGTCAATAGAAACTGTCCCTGAAGAATTGCAGATGTGGGATTCACAAGACAAAGACTTTAAATAAAATATTTAATATGTTCAAATGAAACCAAATCTAAAGCATTAAAGGAAAGTATGACAATGATGCCTCACAAAATAATATCAATAAAGAAATAGAAATTATGTTTTAAAAAAATAGAAAGAAAATTTGGAGTGGAAAAGTACAATTTGAAACTGATTTGAAAAATTCGTTAGAGGTGCACAACAACAAATTTGAACTGGCAGAAGTAAGAATCAGAAAACTTGAAAATAGGTTAAATGGGATTATCTTAGCTAGGAAACGACAGAAAAACAAGTGAAGAAAATGAACAGGAGTGAGTCAAGATGGCGTTAGTGTAGGAGGGCACACACAGCAAGCTCCCAGAGCAAGGCGGATTGTGGACGGGGTCCTGCCCGGGGGTCTGTGCTGTGCACCCATGGAGTGAGAAGCTTGGGACATCTATCTGCGCGGATCAACGGACAGAACGGTGGAGATTTGTGAGTTTTAAGGCTGCCGGTGGGGGTTGGCACAGATGGCTGAGCCCCGCGGTTAGGGAGAAAATATAAAATAAAATAAAACGGCCACTCGGAGCCACGAGCAGGCGAGAAAGTTTTATTTTCTGGGGATCTGGCTGCCTGGCGCCCCTTGGATCTTGAGTGAACAGAACAAATGAGCTAATTGGCACCCGATGAACTGGAGCGGGGATTCTGGTCGGGGAGGACAGAGCTGATTTCCGTAGCGACCTAGGGATAAGACCTGGGCCGCTGCGGAGCCAGGAAGAAGGGACACTTCCCAAAAGAGGGAGGGTTCTGTTGGAGGACAGGGAAGGGTAGTTTTTATTTTTAGACATTGATCTGGCTGCCTGCACCGCCCCATAGCTTTGGGGAGCAGATAAGCCGACCTGAACCAGCATCAGGCTGAGAGCAGATGCAAATCTGCACTCAAATTGATTTACTTAGCAACTCGGTGACACTTGAGCTCAGCTCAAGAAGGGATGGAATTGGCCATCTTTAGCACTCCACACTGACTAACATCAGAGCTACAGCTACCCTGGGGAGTCCAGGAAGTGGGATGTGCTTGGTTAATTTCCACGGGCCCAGCTAGGGTCCTTCCATAAGGGGGTTGGTCTAGAGGAGGAATTATTTTGGGTCCTGTATTTTGCTAAAAAATAAAAATTAAAATTAAAAAAAAAAAGTGAGAAGGTCACTTCAATAAATGAAAAATAAATTCTTTTTAATTTAGGTTAATAGCTAAAAGCTGCTTCAGGACCTGCATATAGAACCCTGGGGGGAAATTGATTGATAAACACAAGTAGGCAGGAAGGATCCACGTGGACCCTAGTGAAATCATTGACCCCCCTTAGCTCTGTTTGCCAGCTTGCCTGTGTGGATCTTTGGTTTCTCTGTTTCTTTCTGGTCCCTTGCTTTTCTTTCCTCTTTCTTACCCTCTTTCTTTTTTCTTCCACTTTTTTTTAAATTAAGTGCTGCTAGCTTGTCGCTTCTTTGCTATACTTCTTTTTCAATAATTTCCCACTCGCTGTATATATTGATTTTGTATTACAAACTATCGCTTATCCTTCCTGCATCTTTCTGCCTTCTGTTTTCTGTTGTGGCTCTTAGATACAACATTTTTTCATAGGCCCACAACTCAAGGGTGTCAATTTCTATTCCATCTATTTTGTTTTCTTCTTTTTTTTTATTAGTATTAACTTTTTCCTCTCAGACCTTTCTTTACTATTTCTCTCCCTCCTCATAATTCTAGCCTTCTAAATCACTATATATATATTCTTCCACTTGTTTTCCCAGTCCATTGTAGGAACTCCATTTTTTTTTTCCTGGTACTCTACACTGCCTACACAAGTTAAATATTCATCTCATTAAGTCTTATTTTGCCCCTCTTCTGACTTCTATCAATATTACTATTATCCTTCTGCCTTCCTTACATCTTTTGATCCTCTGGCCCTAATCTTTTGCCTTCAAGGGAACATAGAAAGAAGCAAGGAAATAAAACAAGAAGAAAAACTGCCAAAGAGAAAACTTAACTCACACGCAGAAACAACAGCTAAATAAAACTCTAGAGCATAGAGAAAAGCTAATCAACTGAACAAACCCATCAAGATAATATGATGACCAGAGGGCAACAGAAAAATACAAATGACTCTGAGAAACTAGAAAACATTGACCAGTCCAATGCACAAAATAAAAACCAGGAAGCAATGCAGAACATTGAACAAATAATGAAAGCTATGCAAACAAATATCATGGACCAACTTAAAGAACTGAAGGAAGAGATTAAGGATATAAAGAAGACACTGGGAGAACATACTGAAGAAATAGCAAACATGCCTAAAAAGGTAATGGATATGATGGTGAACAATGGCACAAGCCAAGAAATGGAAAAGACAGTGGACTCACATAACAGCAGATTTGAACAGGCAGAGGAAAGAATTAGTGATATGGAAGACAATACAGCTGAAATTAAAGAGATTGTAGAACAGATAGACAAAAAGATAGAAAAAACCCAGCATGGACTCAGGGAATTAACTGATAATGCAAAACGCACAAACATACGCATTATGGGCATCCCAGAAGGAGAAGAGAAGGGAAAGGGAACAGAAGGAGTGTTGAAGGAATTAATGGCCGAAAACTTCCCAATGCTATTGAGAGAGATGGATGTGCAGATCCAGGAAGCACAGCGCACCCCAAATAGTATAAATCCCAACAGGCCAACTCCAAGACATATACTTGTCAAAATGTCCAATGCTCAAGACAAAGAGAAAATACTCAAGGCAGCAAGAGAAAAGAAAACCATCACATACAAGGGAAGCACAAAAGAGAAAGGGAAAAAAAAAAAAAAAGAATAAATAAATAAATATATATATATATATATATTTTTTAAAGGTATTTCCTTTGCTTTTTTGCCCATTTTTTTGAATGTCCCAATCTGCTGATTATATTTTGTTTTGTTTTTTTTTTGTTCATCTGATTATTTGTTTTTGTTTTTTTTCTTCTCTTTTTTTTTTTTTTTATTTTTCCCCCTGAGTTTCCTTATGTTTGTCTCTTGCATGTAAGCTTATCATAGTTGTTTCTTTTTCCTAGTAAATGTATTTGATTATTTTATGGACTACATGTTAATGGAGGATTTGGATCACAGAAGGGTTACAATGGGTACGGCAGGGGATTATTGGTGGGAGGTGTCTGGGAGGGGGGAATCATGGGAATTAGTTCATCCAAATATACATGAAGATATATAAAATCGTTCTAAAGATCAAAAGATGGGGCATGGTCACGATGGGTGCACAATCACACAATAAATGAGGGAATCTGAATTCCTAGCCTGGAGAGCTCTGCCACAGTCTCCAAGGGAGCAGCAATAGTCCTCTGAGCACAGGGACAGTGTCTGTCAAAAGAGGATGACCCACTGATGTGTTCTTTTTATTGACGACTACTCTTATGAGTCTTTGCTCTTGTAACTGAGCCTGCAGTTGTGGGGTGCCTAAGGGTTGCCACCTGAGAGCCTCCTTGTTGCTCAAATGTGGCCTCTCTCTAAGCCAAACTCAGCATATGATTGCACTACCTTCCTCCCAACATGGGACATGACTCCCGGGGATGAGCCTCCCTGGCAACGAGGGATTAATACCAAGTGCCAACTGGCAACACAACTGGAAAAAGACCTTGAATAAAAGGGGGAAAAGGTAAAGACAAATGAGTTCAAGTGGCTAAGAGACTTCAAAGAGAGTCGGGAGGTCATCCCAGAGGTAACTCTTACGCACACCTCAGTAGGAGATCATAGAACATCTAAATGCCTATCACCCCACACAGAGGGGCTCCTGAGAGCTCTGGAGACACCCAGGTCCTATATAAGTGGGGATAGCCCCAAAGACTGATGCCTTATCAGTGGGTTCTACTTTGGAATCTGTGGTCCTGAGAGTGACAGAATTGGACTCAAATAAGTCCTCCCTGCACAGGGTTCATCAGTCCCTTCTATTCAAACCTACATGTGATTCAGAAGTTTTTAGGTATACTTCCAGAGACTGGAGCCTCTGGCCTACCTATGTGCCAGGTGTGCGTGGAATCTCGGTGGAGCTGCAACTCCTACCCTACAGCTCAATGGACTCATCCAAGTCACCTGGTGAGGAGACAACGATGGGCAATGGCCATCCCCGGGAATGGAGAGGGCCTGCATCTGCAGGCAGGACCATCCCACCCACCATATCCATGGGATATAAGCCCTCTCTCACTTGGAGGTGGAGTGGACATCACCATCCCAGTCCCCTCAGGATTGGGGGGAGAACTATGGGCTAGAGTGGACTTGATGGTATTCTGTTGCACACATATGGTGATTCTAGCAATGGAAGAAATTATAACAATGAGGTGGAGCCAGTGGCCACTTGACACTTTTGGGGCAGGGAGGGGACGAGTAGTTGAAATACAGGGGCTTCTTTGGGATTTGGAGGTTGTCCTGAGTACTGTTGTGGCAACAGATGTAGGCCATTTTAAATCAGCACATACCACTCAGAACTGTTTGGGAGAGAGTGTGCTCTATGATGTGAACTGTGGTCTAGGGTTGGTGGCAAGGCCCCAGGATGTGTAAGCCCATTGAGGGTAGTGGGCCACACTTGTGGGAGATGTTTCTGTGGGACGTGGCGGGAGGTGTGGGGTGTGGGCAACATGGGAATCCCAGGGGGTTCTGTGTAGTATTTTCGGTAATCTAAGCACCTCTTAAAATATATTTTTATATATATATAAAGAAGTGGAAACAGAGAGATGGAGAGGTGAGGAATTTTCTTGTTTATTGTTTGTCATTTTTTTGTTTACTATTATTGTTGAAATAATGAAAATACTCTAATAATGATTGAAATGATTATTGCACAGCTATGAGATTATACCAAATTCTATTATTGTACACATTGAATGAATTGTATGCTTTGTTAATATGTACCAATAAAATAGATTTGTTTAAAAAAAAAAAGAAAATGAAAAGGCAGCCTACTCAATGGGAAAAAAAAAAAAAAAAAAGAAAATGAACAGAGTATCATAAACCTGTGGGAAACCATCAAATACACTAACAATCACATAATGGGAGTCCCAGAAGGAGAGAAGAGAGAGAAAGGAAATATTTGAAGATGTAATGGCTCACTTCCCAAATCTATTGAATCAATAATGAAATGGTGGATGAATGAATCCTCATTTCACAAATAAGAAACCTGAAGCACAGATAAGCAGAGTTTTCCCAAAGTCAAACAGCTACTAAGTGATGGAGTCTGATTTTAAACCCAGGCAGTCTGCTAACAGAACCCTCATTCTTAATTGCAAGCTAGTCTATATCATGTATCAGGCCTTGTGGTGTTAAAGTGTTCAGAATGTGTACTTTCCATATGAAATCTACATTACATAATCAAATAATTTCTGCTTCCTCCCTCTGCTTCCATGTTTCTAAAACCGATCTTCAAAGACAGTGAAGTGTAATGGAAAGAAAATGGGCTTTAGTGCCACACAATCTTGAGTTTGGGTCCTTAACTGGGCTCTATGAGCCATGTCACCATGGAAGGATAACTTAATATGCTTCCCAGTTTTCACATCTTGGCAGGCATAGAGAATTATATTTGTATGGCACATCAAAGTGACTGGCTTGAGAATTCAGTGGCCCCAATCCTCTCCTACCCCACCTCCAAGGCCGAGGAGATCATATCTGGTCACTCCTATATTCCATTTGCATACACAACTCTTAAGACATTCTAATTTACCCATGTGTCCTCATCCTTATAAATGAAGGCACCAGTTCATAAAAATGGGGTAAATGATGCCAACTTCAAAGAGTACTTGTGACATATAAATGAAACATTGCAGGCAAAATGCTTACTACAGACTCTGCCACAATATATTATGATTACTATTATTAGAATTAATATGAATGATAGCATTTTGTTTATAGTTCACATGGGCTCTCCGTACCCAGGAGCAGCCTAGGCCAGATTCCACCATGTATGATTGTTTCTCTGCTTCCTATAACATGGAAGTATTGTTGCAGATTATTCTCAGTTATTATTCATTCAGTGACAAGACATTTTATTTTATTTCACACTGTGGGAAATTCAAGGAAGTATAATCATAGACTCGCAGTAGAAGATGAGACTACTACTTTGCTGAATTCCTTTCCTCAATGCCCTGAATCACTTTTGAAACATTCATTAAGTAAACAATCAATCAATTTTCGATAGTTCCAATGATCGGAAATAAGACCACTCGCTGAAACTTATTCCAGCTTGGTATACAATTTATTAAAAAGTTCTTCATTATATTGCATACAAATCTGTCTCCCTACAGCTTCTGCCCATTGGTCATTTTACAATTTGGGGCTATATAGATGAAATCCAATACATGTAATGTGAAAGATCACACTCTAAGACTCAGAAACATCTTGGATTTTCTGGAGTCCTAGACCTTGAACCCACCACAATGTTGATTATAGACAAAACTGGGGGACTTTCTGGAAAAGAGGCTATCATTTTAAAGTAAAGCAAGCTGTAGCACAAGTAGCATATAGGAGCTACAGACTACAACTGCAGGTGAACAAGTGATATCACTTTCTTTTCTATAGTAACTTAATTTTTTACCAATAATCCACCCTCCCACATATCGCATATTTGTTCATAGACTAAGAGAGTTGAAGAGAAGGCCAATTAAGTAGAGCCTATGGTCAATCTCTCAGATTGTCTTCCAGTGCTGCCTCTATAGCCTCATGTTTAAGTCTCAGGAACAGGAAAGTCCTCACAACAAAAAGTAAGAGATGGGGATTTTTTTTTAATTAGATAATTGCTAGGTACAAGTCTATACTAATAAATTCCAAAATGTCAATGAAATGAATGGTTGACATATGTGGAGTAAATAACTGACCTTACCTAAAGAGAGGTCTGTCTGGCCTTTGTCCTGGGCTTCTGGGAGGTAATCTTTAATCCGTGGAAAGTCCTGCCTGATAAGAATATCTTTGTTTACCTAAGGGCCTTGGGCCAGGGCCAGGGAGTTTGCAACAATGTGATTCTTGTGGATGGCTTTGGGTTACATGGAGCCGGAAATGAAGGACAGGCATGCATATGTTCAATCATGTCTACGTGACCAAGCTTCAATAAAAACTGAACACCAAGGCTCAGGTGAGTTTCCCTAGTTGGCAATGCTCTGTACATACTGTCACACATAGTTTCTAGGAGAAGTTAGCATTAACCAGGACTCCACTTTTGAGAGGAAAACTGGAAGCTCCACACTTTGAACTCTTCTGGACTCAACCCCATGTGCCTCTTCCTTTGGCTAATTTTATCTGTATTCGTTAGTTGTAATAACTGTAACCATTAGTTTAACAGCTTAAAGTGAGGTGTATGAGTCTTTCTAGTGAATTACTAAGTATGAGAATTGTCTTATGGACCCCTGAACTTGGCAGTTGGTGTCAAAGTGAGAGTGGTTTTGGGGATTTCCAAATTATGCAAGCAAGAAAATATAAATAACAAAAATTGACTTGAGATAAGAATCAAACATGAATGGATCAATGAAATTGGAATAGATTGCAAGCTATTAATTAATTATCTCCAATAAGAGATATTAAGACCAGATAGTTTTACTGGTAGAGAAATTCAGTTCATTTTATAAAATGAGCATAGCCAAAATAACACATGGTGACCAAAATATGAAAGATGCAGATAAATCTTACTTATATAGATTTGGAAGGTCAAAATAAAATAAGAAAAAATTAAATGACACAGTAGACTAGAACAAACATCTACCACAATCAAATAACATTGATTTTAGGAGTATAACAATTGTTTAATACTAGAAAATCTATAAATCAATGGACAAAAACCGTACAATCCTTTCAATAGAAGCTAAAAAGGAACTTGAAAATAATAACCCATTCTAAATGAAAAAGAAAAAACTTTTAACAAACTAGAGATAGAAAGAAATGCTTTAATGTGCAAATAAATATCCCAAAATGATGGCAACATTACAGTAAAAGTAAATCTCTAGAGTCGTTTCCATAAATAACAAATAAGCAACATCACTTTTGATCTAGTAGAGCTAAGCAAATGGAGAGGGCAAATTGTAATACTGGAAAACAAGAAAAATCATTTACACAGAAGTGGTAGAAGGGAGGGGGTGTCACTCAGTGGTTGAGTGTCTGCTTCCCATGTACAAGGTCCGGGGTTCAATCCCTGGTACCTCTTTTTTAAAAAAAAATGGTAGAGAATTAACTGAGAGTTTCCTCAAATTTAGTACTGATATATGAGATATACCAGCAAATATGTTACAAAATATAATCGAAACAAGATTTCATTGACAATATCATAAAAAATCCCTAGAAACAACCCAAAATAAAATATGAACCTATGTAAAAACTATGACAGATTTTTACTATGAAATATAAAGGAGGAGGAACAATATCTGGAGAAGAAGGAATAGAAAGAGAAGGGGATGGGAAGGAAAAGGAGGAGGAGGAGAAAAGTGGGAAGGAGGGGAAGGAGAGGAAGGAGAAGAGGAATTCTAAATTATGTACATACTTATTATACGATATTACTGCTAGAACAGGATCTGGGGCTCAAATTCTGTAGGTAAAAGAAATTGCATCACCTCTCTCACCATATCAGTTGAATTTAGAGTTCAGGTCTATTTGGTGGAGTTGGGTGGAACCACCAACTTTCATAAATATATATGAAGTAAAAGATGCCTCTTGGTAAGAAATGAAGTGATTCCCAGAGCCTAGTCATGAAACTCAAAGATATAAAAATATGGCTGATGAATTTTTATTTGGGGACAGGAGGAATATCAACAAACAAGCTGTTGCCTTGCAAGGAATTCTACATAAGAAAAATTAGGCCACTGATGACTAGAACTTAATACTGGAAGCTGTCTCAACACACCTCCTTACCCTCCATGCCCTATGACAACACCAAGAGGGAAAGGTCTATCCAGCCGCTGGCACTATGCCTGGCATAGAGTTAATGTTCAATGAACATTTTTCTCTTGAATGCAAGAATGAATTGAATCAATAAATGAATCAAAAATTGTCCACATAAGACCAGATAATTTTGCTGTGGGATATGCTAACAAATCATGATACTGAGAAGAATTATCCTTTTCCAAACTTCAAAATGCAGATCCTTAGATACTTTTACCAGGAACAAGGACAAAAGCAAGTCAGACGATAGGAACATCTTAACAGTGATGACTCCACAGTGAGGAAAATGCATGGGGACAATTGAGGAAAAAGGCAGGACTCTGGGGCACTGGGAAGGGAGGGTGTAGCGGCTGCAGCCAATGGCCTCAGGGCTGCAATAGAGTTTAGAAGGTGATCCCAGAAGAGAACATTTATGGTATGAGTGTAAGTGTCCTTGGAGAGTTTCAGGATAAAAGAAACCAGGGGAAAGACTAGATGTCTGTTTCCTCGTTCAGGTTGGCACCAAAGCTGTTGTTATTTGCATGTTTAATGGAAATATGATCATATTTTGTAGGCACAGACTTTTGGAAAATAAGTATTTAAATGTCACAGTAATATCCCATTTTGTAAGAGCAAAGAGTCATACTAAAGTCAGTCGCATAGACATACACACGCATACATAAACTCACAACTCAACAGACACAGAAAAAAAAGTGTTTCTGTGCTTTACAATTTCTCCTTAAGGGGCCTGATTTATTTTGCAAATCAGAAAAAAACTTATAAGATGGTTCTTCAGGGGAAAAGAGTAAATAAAGGGCTAGAAACACTAAAATACCTATTGTTCTAAGTTTTCTGTAAGGCTTTGTGACCACAGGTTAAAATACCTTGAGTTATGCAATAGAACATAGCACAAGTGAGGATTAACGACTAATTCTCCCCCTTTGGGTTGCCTTTGCAGCACAGAGACCTGAGCAGCAAGGTCGAAGAGGCCACATCTGCAGAAGAAGCCAGAGAGGCACCAGCCTTGGTGAGCAGCTGTGATGGCACTGGCGTCACTGACGTAATGCCAGCCACCTGTGCAGCAGGGATTCCAGATGCCTTTGGCAGTGGCAGCAACAGCATCACTACCGGAGGAAAGAGAGAGCACAGACTCCTCCTGGCAGCCACCCTGACTGATTTACTAGCATGTGAAAGGAAACCCATGCAGACCCGCAGAAACAGTTTGGAAGGATCTGGAGTGACTGGAGTTCTGACAAGATAAGTGAGAATGGAGCCAGAAAAATATGTTTTGCCATTGTCATTGAGACTATTGTAGTGTAGGGAGGAAAGTTCTCAGTTGGCTATTCTTGGTGCCTTATTCTTGAAGCGCTCTTAACCTGGTTGTGAACATAAAACAGCACTTGAAAAGTTTATGATGCTACGCAACACAGGACTAAGTGGTGGATAGAGAAATAGGAATAGAGGTCTAAATGCTATGAGAATTGAAAGGAAGAAAGATCTCAGAGAACCAAAGAAATTTAAGTTTGGTTCAAAAGGATGGGCTGAAACCAAACAAAATGAGAGAACTGGAGATGGGGGCATTCCAGAAGTATGTTTATCCTGCAGCATCATCTTTAAAGGAGGTTTTACAAAAGTTATCTTAAGAAGCAATTGTCAAGGTCTGATGTACCCCCAGCAGGCAGAGGGAGGGAAGGGGACTCAGCCACCACGTTGGGAATGCTGAGGCGATTCTGCGGAAGCTGGCTGAGGCTTGCATGAGCCCGGGAGCCAACTGGGGGTACAGTGGGGACGAGCCTCTCTACACTACAGAAAGATGGGAAATTTCCTCCTGAGTGTTGTCTGAAGGGTTAAAAATGCTTATAACTTAGTGCTGTTCTTCCCCGTCTCCCCCACTCTTGCTCATTATTCTGAGAACAAAAATATTAACTAGTTACTCTGGGTCAGTGAAGGTATGCACTTCAACTCTTACAGGAGCTAATAAAATTGCAGTGATGAATGGGTCCTTATATCAAAAAAGAAAAAAGAAAGAAAAAGAAGCAGCAGCAGCACCAACCATCACTGAAACTAACAAGTTTGATAACTTCGTATACAATATAGAAACAAATCTCATTTTAAAAAACTATTTACCATGGAATCTTATTAAAGCTTTCGAAGTAAAGACACATTAAAGAACAAAACATCTGCATAGTGGACCCATTCTGAAGATGAAAGAAAGTGCAGGGGGAAAATACAGTTACAGAAAATCTGTGGCGCTGTAATCTTATTTTAGAGGGAACCACCACACTCTGGTGGTATTGAGCGCCCCCTTGTGGTCATATTAGTGAAACTGATTACTCGGGAATTTTCATCCGTTTTTCCACGCGGGGAATGATTCTAAAAAGATGAAATGTGTCATTGGCTTGATTCGTCTGCCCTCCCCCTTTCATTAATATGCATAATACATTTTATCTTGATTTATTTCCATCCACTTTCTTGGTGCACAGCTTTGGGCACCTATTGCTTGACCACAGCTATAGTAAAATGAAGAACTAGGAAGAATTTGTAGACATATAAGCAAGAAGACATTATTCAGTATTTCTAAAGAAAATTCCGTCGCTAACAGGTAAAGCTGCTGAATCCATAGATCGCAAGCGCCACCTAGAGGCTTTATATCATGACTCTTACTCTTTCATTTCAGTGAACTCTGATGAGTCAATACAAAATCCTGTTGAGTTCTTCCAGCCACAGACTTGAAAAGTCATCAAGTAAAGTTCTCTCGTCTCTAAATGGTTTCAGGGTAAGGGAACAAAGGAAATGGGAATGCAAAATATACATATCTTGTTAAATCTTATTGGTGTCACCATCTCATTATTTAAACATCTTTAAAAATAATTTTTTTTTTTAATATATATTTCTCCTCCTTCCTCATTGGTTGTGCTCGATGTCTGCTCTCTGTTCATCACCTTTTTAGGAGGCACTAGGAACTGAATCCAGGACCTCCCATGTGGGAGGGAGGCACCCAATCGCTTGAGCCACCTCCACTCCCTGCTTGTCGTGTCTCTCATTGTGTTTCTTCACCGTGTCTCTTCATTGCATCATCTGGCTACGTCATCTTGTTGCATCAGCTTGTCATGCCAGCCCAACTTGTCAGCTTGCTGTCTTGCTTGTCTTTTTTAGGAGGTACCAGGAACCAAACCCAGGACCTTCCATGTGGTAGGCAGGCACCCAGCTGCTTAAGCCGCATCCACTTCCCTAGTTAAACATTTTTGTGGCTCCTCTTGCTGCCTAGAAAGATGCACAACATAAAGGCCAAAACTCTAGGTTTCAAGTGTCAGTAGAAAATGAAATTGGAAGCACAATAATTCCAGGCAAGCTTCAATTAAAAAATAACTTTCTATTTTAATACTGAAAATATGTCTGCTGTAAGTGATATTAGATCCTGCCAGTCAGTCTTCAGCCACAACAGCTATTAGTCAGGGACAGGGAGGGCATTTCTGGAAGTTTCGGCCTTCACAAGTCAGCTTTGTGATCCCATCAACAAGAACAAAATGCCTGGATATTTTAAATTAATCATTTGAAAAGTTAGTCTATATAACATCAACTGGGGTAAATAAAAAAGGTCTCGAGAATCAAAGGCCTGTCTATACCCAAAGTATTATGAATCACCATTGAAGGCTAAGAAAAAGTAGAAAATAATAAGGAGCTTCTACACATAATTGCGTCCACAACTGTCCACAACTCAGGACTATGTTTGACAAATACCTTGGACTTGTAGGATAGCAGCAGCCTAACTTAGCTTGGCAGAAATCAAGATAGCTAGAGAAACTAGAGCTCCAGGTTCTAGCCCCATCTCTGTCATTCTGTAGCTGTGGGATCCAGAGCTATTTATTTAACCTATTAATTTTCTCACCTATAAAATAAAGAGGATGTTTCTTATAAATTATAAAGCCCTATAAGCATGAAAAAATCTTTTTTTTCCCCCTTTGCTAATTTGAAAGTCTTAGGTATAATAAAGTATATAAAAAATTACCCAAAGCAAAACAGCTGGGTGCACAACGAGATTCCCCTAGCGCTAAAGAAAACTCACTACAATATACTTCTCAGAATTGTCCACAGCCTAACCTACCCATTGCTACACTGTCTCATGTGTGCCCTAAGATACTTAACCAGATACCTTTATAAAAGTTTAAAGAATAAAAGGCCTGACCTTAGTTCTGTTTTCATTATGAGCTAGTCATTAGGCCCCGCTCTGAGAGAAATCACTTTTTGCTCAATCTTTTTTTTTTCTTTAAAGGTTTATTTTATTTTTTATCTCCCTCCCCCCTGATTGTTTGCAGTTGCTGTCAGCTCTCAGTGCCCATTTGCTGTGTGCTCTCTGTGTCTGCTCTCCTTCTCTTTAGGAGGCACTGGGAACCAAACCCGGGACCTCCCATGCGGAAGACAGATGCTCAATCTCCAGTGCCACCTCGGCTCCCTGGTTTATTGTGTCTCTCATTGTCTTTCCTCTTTGTGTCTCTTTTGTTGCATCAGCTCTCCTCGCCTGCCTGCCATGCCAGCTGACCTCCAGGAGGCACTGAGAACCAAACCCAGGACCTCCCATGTGATAGGCAGAAGCCCAATCGCTTGAGCCACATGCGCTTCTCTGCTCAATCTTAATCATACTTGAATTCTCATGTTACCTTGTTTTTAAAAATTACAATTGCTCAAGCAAGATTAAGATCATATGTAATGAAAACAGTTGTATGGATTATTGTTTGATCCAAATGAATGTGTTTTTAACAGATGTGTATAACAAAGTTTTTATAATAAAAATAGTGTTTTATTAAAGAACTTTTTAAAATTCAGAAAATCACAAAAAAGACTATAAAAATTCCCTAAATCTTACCATTTTGAGGGAAGCACTGCTAATGGTCTGTGATTCATCTTTTGTTTAAGCATTTAACTTTTGTTTTGCCTTTTAAAAAATCACTAAAGATACTGGTCTGTAATCTGCTTTTCCCCATTTATTATGTCATAAATATTTTCCATGCCATGAATTTTCTTCTACATTACTTTCCTGTTAATTCCACAATATGAATAAGAAAAACTTTAGTCAATTGCTTTTTCTTTGGAAACTCTAGGTTGTTTGTAATTTCACAAAACTGTAATAAATAATCTTATTGATAAATCTCTGTACACATCTTTGATGTCCAGGAACAACCCAAGGCTAAAAAACCTGAGCAACAATTCCTTTTGTAAAGTCCAGACTCCTCCCTTAATTTCTCTGTCTTCTAAGTTTGAATTTTACGTATTCTAGACCTCTTAAACTAGGACAAATCTGAATTGTAACACCCACTCTTTCATTCTTAGACAGTTATTTGTTTGTTTTTTTTTTAAATCCTCACTTATGGCAACTGGGCACAAAGGATGTCCTGAAAGGTTCTAGAAACTTCAAAGTTCAATGTTCTCATTTGTCTCATATAGACTGTTATAAGTAGAGTTGGATATTTGGGAAAGGCTGGTGGTAACAGTTTTCTAATCTTAACATTCACTAACTCAGAAGATTTGGTTTATGTTACTGTAAAACAGTTATAAAGTAAATTACTTGGATCTCCATGTATTTCTGCCCACTGTTCCCATAAAATTTGGTTAATACCTTCCCCAACCACCAACTTCTTCTCTCCCTTCCCCATTTTAGGGTTCAGGAATAACTAACTAGTGTCAGAGGCTTGGGTTCAAATCCAGACTGAGTTATTTATTACTATGTACTGTGTATCCTTCAGCATGATACTTAATCTTTTTACACCTCAATATCCTTATTTGTTGGAAACACAAATGGCAAAAAAACACATGAAAAAAAATGCTCAACATCAATAGCTATTAGGGAAATGCAGATCAAAACTACAATGAGATAACAATGAATGGATAAACAAAATGTGCTATATACACACAATGGAATACTATTCAGCTGTAAGAAGAAATTAAATTGAGATGCATAGGACAACATCGATGAACCTCGAGGATAGTGTGTTGAGTGAAATAAGCCAGACACAAAAGGACAAATATTGTATGCTCTCACTAATATGAACTAAATACAATCGGTAAACTCTAGAATATAGGTTACTAGGAAATAGAATGTGGATGAGAATGGGAGCTGATGCTTAATATATGGAGCATTATTAATAAAATTGATTGTAAAAGTGTGGAAAGAATAGAGTTGAGAGTAACACACTTTAGAGAGTATAACTAACACTGCTGATTTATAAGTGTGATTGAGGTTGAAAGGGGTAATCTGTGGATGTAAATGGCAATTGAAAAGAAACTAGAGAATAATCTAGAGAATGTATAACATAGTGATTTTGGTGGTGGATGAAGATTTTGGTTAATAGTATAAATACAAGAATGCTCTTCTATTACAAAGTGCTAAGAACATGGTGATACACAGGAAAATTATAACTAATGTAACTTATGGATGATACTTAACAGTATATATTGCAATTTTTCCAGCAATGGCAAGAAGATATTTTTTCAATCCTAAGGGAAAAACATAGGGGAATATAAGAGGGTATGGGGTTTGCATTAGTCAGCCAAAGGGGTGCTGATGCAAAATACCAGAAATCTGTTGGCTTTTATGAAGGGTATTTATTTGGGATAGAAGCTTACAGTTATCAGGCCATAAAGCGTAAGTTATTTCCATCACCAAAGTCTTTTGCCACATGTTGGAGCAAGATGGTTGCCAACATCTGCAAGGGTTCAGCCTTCCTGGTTTCCTCTTTTCCTGGGGCTTCCTTCTTTCTGGGGTCAGCTGCTTTACTCTCTCCACAAAGCCAGCTGTAGAGTATCAGGTGAACTGCACGTCTCTCTTCCCGGGACCTCTGTCATATCTGCTTCTCTGTGTGTTTACTTTCCAGGCTCCAGTTCAAAACTCCCAATTCTGTTCTCTGCCACATTTTTTCTCTGTGAGCCCCCGCCCACCAAGGGGGAGGGGATGCAACATCCTACTGACGTGACCCAATCAAAGCCTTAATCATTATTTTATCAAGTAAAAGTGAAACCTTTGAATCCAATATAATCTAATATGCCTAGAATGACAGATCAGTTTACAAACAATCCAATATCTATTTTTGGAATTCATAATATCAAACTGCCACAAGGTTTTTCCTTTTGGAGTAATGAAAATATTCTAAATTTGATTGAAGTGATGACAGCACAACACTGTGAGGAAAATGAGAACCGCTGAGTGTACACATTGAATGGATTGTACTTCATGAAGTCCTTTGCTGCACAAAAGTTTTTCATTTTGATCAGGTCCCATTTATCTATGTGCTCCTATTTCTTTACATCTTCTCCAACACTTGTTATTTTACCCTTTTTTAATAGTAGCCAATCTAGTGGGCATAAAATGGTATCTATTGTGATTTTGATTTACATTTCCCTAATGATTAATGGTGTTGAGTAATTATTCATGTGCTTTTTGGCCATTTGTATATCTTCTTTGGAGAAATGTCTATTCATGTCTTTTCAGCACTTTTTAATTGGATTGTTTGTCTAGCTGTTGCTGAATTGTAGGAGTTCTTTATAAATTCTGGATGTTTAATTGAGAAATGTATGTCTTTATTCAACTGTGTTTTCTTTTTTAGCTTTTAATTGTTTATATTGTCAGTTATTAAGTGAGCAAAATAAAGTAAAAAAAAATAGATGAAAAAAAATTCTGGATGTTAAACTCTTATCAGATATGTGATTTCCAAATATTTTCTCCCATTCTGTAGGCTGTCTTTTTACTTTCATGATGAAGTCCTTTGATGCACAAAAGTTTTTCATTTTGATTAGGTCCCATTTATCTATGTTTTCTTTTGTTGCTTGTACTTTGGGTGTAAAGACTAAGAAACTGTTGCTTAACACAAAGTCCTGAAGGTGATTTCCTATGTTTGTTTTCTTCTAGATGTTTAATAGTTCTGGTTCTTATTTAGGTCATGAATTCATTTTTGAATGGATTTTTATATGTATATGGCATGAGGTAGGAGTGCTCTATTGTTTTGTATATGAACATTCAGTTTTTCCAGAACTATTTATTGAAGAGATGACTCTTTTCCCATTGAGTAGACTTGGCATCCTTATCAAAATTCAGTTGACTACACAAACTCTGAAAAGAAACTCACTACGTTCCCTTCAATGTGGGACATGTCTTCCAGGGATAAGCCTCCCTGGCACAGGGGAATTATTACCAAGTGTTAATCAGTGATGCATTTGGAGAAGGACCTTGACCAAAAGGGGGAGATAGTAAATAAAATGAAGTTTTTATGGCTAAGAGATTTCAAAGTGAGTTGGGAGGTCATTCTGGAGGCTATGCCAATGCAGTTCTCAGTCAGACTTCACTAAATGCCACAGTAAACAAAGCCTCAAATACAAGTGCTTCTGAGGGCCCTAGGGACATCTGGATACCAGAGGTGAGTCATATGGCCTCATGAAATCAGCATCCCCATTGACAGGCCCTATCTGGAAATATATGAAAATCTATTTCCCCCAATATAATATAGTAATATTCATTTATAATTCCCTTAATCATTTTTCTACTCCTTTTATTTGAGCATATAATTTTCAATTTACCTGTTAAGTATATTTCTCAGAGATTTAAGTCATATGCTGGTTGAGCCCTTAAATCAGGGGTTCTTAACCTTTTTTTGTTCCACAGACCCCTTTGGCAGTCAGGTGAAAACCACAGACCCTTTACTAAGTCCACAAATATTGTGTATGATTTAATAAATATATCACACCCACACCAACACATTCCTACAAGAATAATGTTGTTTTTTTTTTTTTGAAGTTTCAATTCAAGTTCATGGACCCCCTGAAATCTTTCCACAGACCCCTTAGGGATCCATGGACCCCTGGTTAAGAACTCAGTAGATATGCAGCCAACTCGTATCTCAAGTTCTTCAGTCTTGCCCTGGACAACTAACAAAATGATGATGAAGGACCAACTCCATCCCAAAAGCAAAGAGTATCTTCAACTGCAGACAAAACAATTCCATTCCTCTGCCCCCTGATATCTATATCCCTTCTTAGCCTGAAGCCATCAGAGTAGCCATCATCCCAAATCCCTAAACATTGCTTTGTAATTACTTTATCTTTTTGACCCTCAATTCTTCTATTCTTGCCAGCTTTCATATTTATTTGATTTTTTTTTTTGTATTGTACCATTTTGAGTCCCTCCTCATTTCTTTCTGAATATACTTATCATATGTATTTCTCTGTAATTACCATGGGGTTAAATTTAACATCCTAAATCTATAACAATCACATTTGATTTGATACCAACTTAACAACTTCAATAGTATCCACATACACTGTTCCTAGATCCTTCCACCTTCCCACACTTTTTACTTGTACTGTTACAAACTATATCTTTATACATTGTACATCCAAAACCATAGATTTATCATTACTTTTATGTATTTTTTAGAATCTTTAAGAAGAAAAAAGTGGAGATATAAACCAGAAAATACAATACAATAATACTGGCATTTTTAAATACCCATATGGTTACATTTACCAGAGGTCTTTAATTCTTCATGCAGCTTTGATCCACTGTTTAGTGTACTTTCTTTTCAGTCTGAAGAACTTCCTTTAGCACTGTTTGTAGGGCAGGTCTTGTGGTGGCAAATGCCTTCAGCTTTTTGTCTGGGAATGGTTTAATCTCTCTCTCATTTTTCTTTATATTTTTTTAATTTTTATTTTATTTGTTTTTCTCTCTCATTTTTGAAAGGCAGTCTCATCAGATATAAAATTTTTGGTTAACAACTGTTTTCTTTTAGCACTTTAAATACTTCACCCCAGTGCCTTCTTGACACCATGGTTTCTAATGAGAAATCAGCACTGTGGTTCTCTTGCCATAACTTGTTGCTTTCTCTTGCAGCTTTGAGAACTCTCTCCTTGTCCTTGGCATTGAGCAATTTGGTTACTATGTGTCTGGGTATGGTTCTTTGGGGGTTTATCTTGTTTGTTTGCCTTCAAGATGTTAAATGGGTTAAATGCCATCAATATACTGGCCTTGATGGACAAATGATTGGGGCCCTTAAAACAAGACTAGAATATATTGAGAAATTTCATACCAAGCTTTTGATTGCCCAGCAAGAGGTTCAAAAGAGACTTCTCCTTAGATCATGAGATTATAAGAATATTATACAAAGTGGTGGAAAAAGGAAGCATGGTATACAGGACACTACCTAGGCTCACATAGTGTATTGACAGTTAAGTGGAAATGAACAAGCCTCAGTCTGCATAATGCACTAACACAGATTAGCTGAGTAGAAAGGGGAAAGCTAAAGAGCTTTAAAAATTACTAGCAACAATGATAAAGCAGCCATGATTATCTCCCCAATTTAAAGTTAAGGCTGGATGGCCGATACATGAATAATCATCTAAAATTAGATGGGATTTTTGGCAGCTACATTAATAGGGTTGGGAAATTGCAAACTTCAAGCCTCAATCTCTGGGACAGGAGCACCTGAGAGAGGTCAGGGGCACTTTTCTTCAAGGTGCCATATTTTTCTTCTGATATAAGCAAGATAGACATGTGATGGCAAAGTCCTGAGGAATCCCTTTTGAGTATTGGAATAGGCCAAAGAGGGCAGGGACTAGTTGGAATTATACCTCAGAGTTATCCCCTTCTCCAAACCTTTAGTCTCAATGCAGCCTGTTTGACCGAGGTGCCTTTCCCTGGGATCATGGGTATGAAAGTCAAGTAAAAATCTAAGAAGGCGGGTCCGCTGCCCCCATGGATGCGGGCGTGGTCGGGGCCGCGGGCGTGGCCCGGGCCGCGGGCGTGGCCATGAAGTTTCACGCCAAGATCGTGGACGCGGCCTGCCGGAACCACTTCATGCGAGTCAGCAACATGATTTCCAAGATTGCCAAAACCTGCACCCTCCGCATCAGCCCGAAGAAGCTGAACTTCATCCTTTCGGACAAGGTGGCCAATGGAGGGGTGAGCATGTGGTGCGAACTGGGGCAGGAGAACTTCTTCAGTGAATTCCGAATGGAAGATGTCTCCGCAAAAAACAATGGAATTTATTTAGAGCTGACCTCGGAAAACTTATCTCAAGCATTGAAAATTGCCCAGAATGCCAAAGCTCTGAAAATCAAGCTGACTAATAAGCACTTTCCTTGCCTCACAGTCTCTGTGGAGCTGTTATCCCTATCAAGCACTAATCGCATTGTGACACATGACATCCCCATAAAGGTTATTCCGAGGAAACTGTGGAAGGAATTACAAGAACCTGCAATCCCAGACTCTGAAGCTAGTATATACTTACCAGTGTTGAAGACTATGAAGAGTGTTGTGGAGATGATGAAAAGCATCAGCAATGACCTTATTATTGAAGCAATAATAAGGAGAACTGAACTTGAAAATAGAAACTGAATTGGTTTTTAACTCAGTGTGTTACAACTCATTTAAAAGACCTTGGAAATCTTCCAGTAGCCTCTGAAAATGCCTCTCAGGATAGAAACCCAGAGCAAATGGCTGAAGTGCACGTAGATGTTAGGAAGCTCCTACAGTTTCTTGCTGGACAGCAAGTAAACCCTACAAAAGCCCTGCACAATATTGTGAGTAACAGGATTGTCCACTTTGATTTGCTTCATGAAGATGTTTCCCTCCAGTATTTCATTCCAGCCTGGTCATAGCACTGCCTTACCAGATTTGGAAGCTCGACGACCGTGGCTGTAGTGGGAAGAGACAATAGGTTCAGGTGTCTAAGTTATTTGTGTCCTCTGAGTAGCACAAATCACACATACTTATTTCTTCCTTTATAGTGTTTTAACTGAAAACTGAATTACCAAAACACAGTTGGATAAACAGTATTACTTCCTTTTCTAAAAAAAAAAAAATCAAAGAAGAAGCTTGCCAAGTAGAGTTGGACAGCATCTATTATTTTTTCAGTCACTATGTGAGAAGTTTTGCTCATTGTCATTTACAGAACCCAGGAGGAAAGCTTTCTGCACTGCACTGCCTTTCCCCCACAGCACCTCCTGCAGTGCTCTTCTTGCCTAGCAATGACAGTAATCACCTCCATTCTAAAGAGCCATTCACTGGGGTGCAGCTAGGGATAAGGGGTCGATTTTCTTTGCAGCACAAACCCAGTCCATTGTTTCTGATGAAAAGGCCCATATGGAACAAGAAGCAGAGAACCTGAAGATGGGTGTACAGTAAAACCTGTTGCTAAAGAGGCAGAACCGGGGTCTGGACTCACAGAACATACATCAGCAAGTTCCCTGATGTTGTTTACTAGACCACAGAGTTGTCAGAAAGCAAATCAAGGGGCAGACTGTTAAGGTTTCAAATATAAATTTATTACCAGAGGAAACCCAAGCCTGCCTTTACTCCTGAGGTAAATGTGAGGCAGAAAAAACAGTACTAACAAGAAGTAGGCTGCCAAAATGGTGACACCTCAGAAGGAAAATCCTCCCCAATGCCCAACTCCCATGTGACCTGGCACAGCAAACTAACACTCTTTCACTGCCAAGACAGGCAGTCTCAGGACTTGTGTGTGCTATGGATTTGAGACCACAGTATGCTTTCCTTTATTTTTATTGTAATTATCCTTTCTTTCCCTTACATTATTTATTTTGGATACTTGAATAGATTCCTTGATATGAAAATTTCATGAACCTGACTCAGAGGAATGCAAACCACTCAAAGACCCTGGCTTTAAGATTAATGCAGGACTTGAAGGAGAATTTGGACGGTTTTCTGTTGAGGAGAAATAGTCACATACATATATAGATAGACATACATATCCACACGTGTATGGTGTATATATGTGTATGGTAAGTGGTATGGAGAAAGCATGCATTCTTTGAAGACCCAGTTTTTCCCAACACTTCATTCATGTGTTTTGAGTGGACTAACCCCACCCTGTTTCTAGAAGTGGGCACATAATCCAGATCTGGCCAATTTGTGTACTCCAGCCAAACCCTTGTCCCAAGTATGGCAAGGAGCTGTGTAAAAAAGACAGCTTCCTGCTGAACTGAGGTGGATATGTAAGACCAAAGAAAGACTTGGACATGTTCACCTTAGTAAGTAGTGACCCCTCAGGCAGGGTCCTCATCCTCCATGGTGGGAGATGAGACAGCACTTTCCAAGCTTGATCATCAGCACTCCCCACAAAATGAGAGAAGACTTTTATAATGCATGTCCACTTGCAGATGGGGAAAGCACTGTGAGGGGCAGCAATACTTCTAAGGAATGCAGTGTTACAAGATTTACTGACCAGTTACCAGTTTACAACCAGTTCTGGAGGCCTGCCTTTTTAACTACTCAGGAATGCTGCTGCAATTTAGAGAGGGATAAAGAACTGGAAAGGTTGAGGGAGAAAATGCAAAGTTATATATGCCACACTGATCCACCAAGGTTAGATCAGTGATTCTGGGTAGGGCATGTCATCATAGGGCACTCAAGGTCTTCCCTAGAACATTTGCTAAAACCCTAAGAAGCACTAGCTAAAGGGATATCGTAAGCCTAAAACTACTTGTAGTCATATTTGTCACTTGGGACTCTCAAGAATCAGACCAATCCAAAAGAAAGGAAAGTTGAAAGATAAAGAAAAATGGTGTGGAGAATATTGTATGAGCTGTTGAGATCAGCCATGCCTAAAACCAACATTACTCATGACTTTCTAGTTATATGAATAAACATATTCCTTTTTTGTTTAAATAGTTTGAATTAGCCTTCTGTCCCTTATAATCAAAAAGGCTTTGTAATCAAAGTAATGGGAAACCAAGCTAAGCGTTGAGATTTATCATTGAATGGAATGTAAGATGTGTCAGAGGAGTGACATTGAATAGCAATATAAAACCTTCTACCTTTTAGGGAGGGTTTTTTTGCTAGAGCAAATTACCAATTTAAAGGACCATACTAATGAAGTATTAATTCATCATGTCTTGATTTTGTAATCCAATGAAATTAAGGTATGTGGAATATGCCATGGAATGAATTGGCTAAAATAGATCAATATCACATGTCCAGAGTTCAAAATGCTCTAACTGCTGAGCTAGTGTTTGCTAGTGGTGGTGATGGTAGTGGTAGTAGTGACAGCTTTTTGTTTGTTTGTTTCTGCCTCATCTCTCATTCTTTTTCATCTGAAGCTTAAATATATGTTAGAGTTTTTCTACTGTATCTCTATTATTTATTGTGCTTTCCATTATTTTGACTATCTGTGCTTTATTCTAGATGTTTATTTATGATGTATTGTCTTCATAACAAATTCTCTCTTCAGCTGTGTCTAATCTGCCCCAAACCTACCTAGTGAATTCTTATTTCAGTGATTTTGTTTTAGTTTTTAATTCTAGAATTTCCCTGTGTTTTTTTGTTTAATAATTTCTAGGAAGCACCATTGCCTCCCCCCCCCATACACAGGATGGTTCCCTCACTTGTCTGCTTGCTGTCTCTGCTCATTGTGTCTGCTTGTTATGTCCACTCATTGTCTGCTCATTGTCTGCTTGTCTTCTTTAGGAAACACTAGGAACTGAACCCAGGACCTCCCATGTGGGAGGTGGGTACCCAATTGCTTGAGCCACACCCACTCCCTGCTCATTCATCAGCTCATTGCATCAGCTCATTGCGTCAGCTCATTGCATTGGCACCAGAACTGAACTTAGGACCTCCCATGTGGAGGGCAGGCACCCAACTACTTCAGCCACCTCTGCTACACAGAAGCACCATTTTTAAATTTAGGAGGTGGGCAGTTCCCCACCCTAGAGGACTCTCCTCATTGCTATGGGAGACCCAGAATTCTCTGGTAGAACCATATAACAATTCTTCCTTCTCAAGGAAAACAGTTGAGTTAGTAGATTGTGAATACTATCTCTTGTTCTTTAACAACACAATATAAGGATCTGTAGGTCTTTTCTAAGGGTACATAATGTAAAAATGGAAGTGAATATGTAATGTTTGTAAAATCATTATGAAATAGCATTCCTTTTTCCTAGAAAACATGCTTGCTTGTCTATCTATATCTATCTATCATCAATTTAATCTGTGTCTGTCTATCTATCTATCTATCTATCTATCTATCTATCTATCTATCTATCTATC
>JAKSZT010054466.1:10103824-10130422 GCA_026826555.1 Tolypeutes matacus | reverse complement strand
ATCTATCTATCTATCTATCTATCTATCTATCTATCTATCTATCTATCCATCCATCCATCATCTATTAATAATAGTGTAATAGATGAGACCCTGAAGGACTGACAATCTTCTACTAAGTTCCCTGTAGCTATTCCTCCCTACTGTCTCCTGCACATGACCTTAGCTCCTAGCTGTTCTGCACTCCTCTTGATAAAATCCAAATTGTCTAAAACATGGCAATTCCCAAAGTGCAAGAGCAATTTCTCTCTCTTAGAAGCATATTCTTTTTTTTTTTTTTTTTTTTTTTACCGGGAGGTCCCAGGGATCGAACCCGGGTCCCTCCATATGGGAGACGGATGCCCAACCATTTGAGCCACATCTGTCCCCCTAGAAGCATATTCTTGACTAATTCTCCAAACCACCTAAACTTCAATTGACCCTTCCTGATAAACTTCTATAAAAATGTTTCCAAGGAGCAGATGTAGCTCAAGTAGTTGAGTGCCTGCTTCCCATGTATGAGTTCCTGGGTTTGATCCCCAGTACCTCCTAAAAATAAAACAAACAAGCAAACAAATGAAAAAAAAAAAAAAAAACCTCTCATTGTAGAGTGGATGTAGCACAATGGTGCTGGGTTCAATCCCCAGTACATTAAAAAAAAAAAAAAAGTTGCCCTCCTCTCTCAAGTTAGAATGCTCTTTCAGAGCCTTCTCAGGCTCAGCATTTTCAAGTAAAGGTTTATGCTAAGGTGATCTGGGTGATTGTCTTCTACAATAGAGAAAAGTATTTTCCCCTCAGTATACTGAATGAAGTAAGAAACATTTGAATTAATGTCAGCCCAGGTCCATAATTTCTTTTGCAAAGAAATCAAGGGAAAATACTTTCCTCCAAGGGTCCTATGTATAAGCAGAAGATGCTGAGACAGCAGGGCTGTTATCTGAGCTCTCAGACCAAGTGATTTGAAAAGATTTTAGGCCTGTTTGAAGACTCTACTTCAGACAGAGGGCAGGAATAGTGAAATTATATTTGAATATACCTGATAAGAAAAGAACAGAAAAACACTGTTTACCAGTCTTTTATCAGTATTATTGCAATAAAAGAAAATTATAACAAAATAAAGAAAAGGTCTAGCTAAAGAAAAAAAAAAATCCTACTTTAGGTGTAGCAAAAACACCAAGTCAAGAAAAAGCTCTATCACTGGAGCCTCAGCTACCCTTCATCACCTGATATAGAGAAAGTAATTGGGAATATAAATTCCTTAGACATGATGGTGTATCTAGACAAGCTCGTTGTGTTTGGAAAGGCTTTGGAGGAACAAAAGAATAGCCTTTAAAGCAATAAGGCAAAATTGAAACATCCCTTGAAAATCGTCAATTGTACTATATCCCTGTGAAGTATATGGGGCACTGTTACCTCAGCAAGAAGCAAATATAGATTCTGAGAAGAATTTGGCTTAAACACTGGCTCTGTCCCATCCACTTTAGAGAACCAAAGATAGAATGGGGGTTAGAGATGGATTTTACTCAAGGATTTGGATTTCCAATTCCTCTCATTATTTTGAGTAGAGTTTACATTTTTACTAGGTAACCTCCTGTCTATCAACCCTCTGATGGCTGCCCACAGACTTGAGCACTAAAAAAGCACTGGAGTCACTCTTCCTTGGTCCTGTTGGGTGGGGAGGAAGCCTGCACACATGCATTCATTTTATGTGTTTTTGGGTTGACTACTCACTGTCATTGAACCAAACTCTGACTGCCACATTACACACTAACATCTGTGTGGAAGGCAGTGTTATTTCAAGAGAATTCCAGAAAAGAAAAGAACATAAATTTGCTTTCCTAGTTGAAGGCCTATGAAATTGCACAACTTGCTATCCCATTGATAATTGGAATTGTTAGCACTGAAGTGAGCTATTAAATATAAATTTAAGGATGGAAGGAGTAGCTTTTCAAGTGTGGGCTCATTCTCATACTTACTCATGTTTACTCCCTAGTCTTTTTTTTTTAATCCCTCCCTCCCTGAGATGGCTCTGTCACCTGTCTGCTCATTGTCTCTGCTCATAGTCTCTGCTGATTGTGTCTTCTCATTGTCTCTGCTCATCTTCTTTAGGAGGCACCAGGAACTGAACCCATGTGGGAGGCAAGTGCCCAACTGCTTGAGCCACATCTGCTTCCCACTCCCTAGTCTTTTCATTCTGCATAAATTGGATGCTACCAAGGATTATTGTGAGGTGGTATTCTCAAACCATAACCTCAGCATCTATTTTCAGTCTGGGAGAAAAATGGTGATTCTGGTGCCCCAACAGCAAAGTTGTCAAGACAATATGGAACAATGGAGGAGAAAGAGAGTGATGAATAAATGGACATCACCCAACTCATGCCTCTGTATCTGGGGCATGTATAAAACCCTGAATTATATAACCCTAAACTCACTACCTGTACTTCAGATAGAGGTTGGAAATATACAACAATTTGGCAGGAACATCTGAAGTTTCAGGTGCAGAAATAAGAGGGTGAGGTGGATGTGGCAGTTTGGCATTGTTTATGAATTCCAAAATTAAATATTGGACTGTGTTTGTAAATCGATCTGTTCCTCTGGGTGTATTAGATTGTATTAAATTCAGAGGTCTCACTTTTACATGATTAAATTATGTTTAAGGCTTTGATTCAGCCACATCAGTAGAATGTTGAGTCCCCACTCTCTTGGTGGGCAGGGACTCACAGAGAAAACGACATGGCAGAGGAGAGAGTTTAGTTTTTGGATGTTGGAGCCCCAGGGAGAGAGCCTAGCCTTTCACCTGATAGTTTGCAGCTGAGGAGACCAGAGCCCTGAATAGCTGAGAAAGCCCAGAAAGAAATGAGCCCTGGGGAAAGAGACAAGCCTTATGCTAACCTACAGCTGAGAATGGAAGGAGCTGGAACCACGGAACCTTAGGAGGAAGAGGAAGGCCGAACCCTCGCATAGACCAGCAGCCATCTTGCTCCAACACGTGGCAACAGACTTTGGTGAGGGAATTAACTTATGTTTTATGGCCTTGTGACTGTAAGTTTCTACCCCAAATAAATACCCTTTATAAATGCCAACAGTTTTCTGGTACTTTGCATCCACATCCCTTTGGCTGACTAATACAGTGGAAATAAAAGCCTTCTTGAAAAAATGGAGCTCTGCCCCAAGAGTGGCATAAATGATCAATAATTAATATGGTGTCATATGCCCTGTGAACTGGATGTGGGTACAGTTGGCATCGCCTCAGAAATGCTCTCCCTGGGTGCTGTAGACTCTATACCTTAACTTTGGACACTCAGGTAGTAAACGTACACTGAAATCTCAATTTAGGCATGACTCTTCAGACCAAAGAAAGCAGATGATTTTAACTAAAATGTGACTCTAGTGGCTAATGCAATGACTGAAACATATTGTCCTCCAAGGTGGACTATCTGGACTGATTTGAACTAGCAAACCCCTAGAATTCCTATCCATGGATTTTTTTTTCATAAAATCAGAGAGTGAAAATCTGCATAATATTTTTATTGGTGGATCACTTTACTTCCTACACTCAAGAAGGTCAACTATCTAGCACAGGTGCTAATGAAAAAAAAAGTGTCTTTCTTTTAATAATGATCAAGGGAAAGACTCAGAGTTAGTTACTATAAGAAATGCCTCTTTGCTAAGATTTTTTAAAAGTTTATTCCCTTTTATTCTCAGAGGAAGCCAAATCCTGAGAATTTTAATAAAACTTCATTGAAAATACCAGCAACTCTGTACACAGAACAAAAATAACAAGGCAGCCAACATGTGGGTTTCTATGCCTAAGGGCCACAAGGAATCATAGGCTGCATGTAGCCTTGCCTCTTGATCTTTGAAGCGTGTTCTGCTGCCATCAAACAGTTTTAAGATAAGTGACAAGAGATCAGAGATATTAAGTTAGGGAAAGAAATGGTACCTTATCCCTTGGTCACTGAGCAGTTCAACATATCACTGAGATACAGAAAAGCAGCACCAGGAGTGACAAACCAGAGATCAAGTCCTGCAGTGGCACCTGAGCATCCCAGACATATAAGACAGCTGAGTGCTAGAAGGTCCCTGAGATGGATGATGTCAGAGACCAGGTTCAGGATTATCTTGATAAGGCATTTTAATAACTTCCTGTCCACAGGAACCTGTAGAGAGGGAACACACCTTGTCTTAGGCACTGACATTAAAACCCAAGACAAAGATTACAGTGATTTTCTGAATAGATTCAAAATCAGGCCCCACTCTCCCTACCATCACCAAAAATAAACAGGGAACTGCTGATAGTGAGGAGGGAAAAAGGGGATGGAGATACTCCTTGGATCTAGATAGCAGTCTACCACTGCTACATGGAAGACAAAGGAGAGGGTTCATCTCCACAGATCTTTTTTTTTTTTTTAGGTTTATTTTATTTATTCAATTCCCCCACTCCTTGTTGCTTTGCACTTGCTGTCTGCTCTCTGTGTCCATTCACTGTGCTGTGTGCTGTCTGGGCCTGTTCGACTTCTCTTTAGGAGGCACTGAACCTGGGACCTCCCATGTGGGAGAGAGGCACTCAATCACTTGAGCCACATCAGCTCCCTGATTTGTTGTGTATCTTTCATTGTCTTTCCTCTCTGTGTATCCTTGCATCACCTTGTTGCATCAGCTCGCTGTGTCTGCCCATCGTGCCAACTCACTGTCTTGCTTCATCTTCTCTAGGAGGTAACAGAGACTGAACCCAGGACCTCCCATGTGGTAAGCAGGAGCTCAATCTCTTGAGCCACATCCATTTCCCCTTCTCCACAGATCTTAATCTAAACATGGTAGTGCTTGGACCTGTGGGAAAAAAGGTCAGTATACTTCTGATTAAAAGGATGGCTGAGGAGTAGATAATTACCAGAGCAGGAAGAAGGCTTTCTATCAGAATCAAAGGAACCAATGACAACTGCACATTCAGGATCTTCATTAATTCATAATACACTGGGCAGGCCAGGAGGGCACTTTCCATAAGGTTAGATGTTGCACACTGCGTGGTACTGTGGAATTGCCTTATATACCCAAGGCTGGCTACTTACCAGGGAAAAGAAGCCCTCCTTTGTGAAGCATCATAGGTTGCCTTGCCCCCTACATTCCCCACACAAAACACACACAAACACACACACCCCTTCCTGGAGTCAAGGGCTTCTCCAGGCAAAGGAACTTAAAGGAGGGATTACTGTAATATTATATAAGGTTGTGGGAAAGATGATATTCTTTTAGTATTAGAAACTACAAAAGATATCTTAGCAGTGAGGAACATGAAGGCAAGAACAGCCATCAAAAGGAAAGTAGAGGGGGTGGATGTGGCTCAAATGGTTGGGTGTCCGTCTTCCATATGGAGGGACCTGGGTTCGATCCCCAGGACCTCCTGGTAAAATTAAATAAATAAATAAATAAACAAACAAACAAACAAACAAATAAATAAATAAATAAAAGAAAGTAGATAAGGCTTAAGAAATTGCTATGCAATGTGGGAAAGGGAACTAATAACTGCTTAGGACTGTTAAGACTTGAAGGCTTAGTTTAGGTTGGAAGCCAGGAATACAGAGAGGCAATGATCTCCATGGTAATGTAGTTTTCTCTAGCAGCACTCAGTAGCCCAGATATAGACATGGCGAAGGCAGATTGATCCAGACATGGAATTTTCCAGATGGATGCAACAGAAGGGCAAAGAAAGATATGGGCAAAGATTCAGTTAGAGTTTCACTGGGGAATGTAAGCTGGGTAGGGAAGGAAGTAAAGAAAAGAGGAAGAAAATAGAAGGAACTAGAGGTCACAGTGAGATCAAAAGAGAAGCTACATTAGCAGTAACCAGGTAAGACATTTGGAAGAATAAATGATTTTGGTAAGAGAATGGGATATTTGAATTTAAGAAATCAAAGGTGATGGTACAATATAATATTCTCTTCACTGTTCTATATGCTTGAAAATTTTCATAATAAAAATTAATGTAAATTAATGTAGTAAAAGGAACTATAAGCTTTAAAATGGTTGAAATGGTGAATTATATGTTACATGGATTTTACTTCAACAAGAAAATGTAAGAAGTGGAGTTATTTCTGGTAGTGGATCTTGATAATAATCATGAAAATGTGTGGCTGAAAAGTAAACTAAAGTCATTGGTGTTCATGTCTTCAACCGTGTCTTAGAGCAAGCAAGGAAGCTAATTTAACTAAAAATGGGGAGTGAAGTGGAACTTGAAGGTTCAAAAATAGAGCATCTGATTAAACTACATACTAATAGATGCCTATATATCAGCAAAAAAATTATGAGCCATACTAAGAAAATAGAAGACATGGCCCAAGAAAAGGAATATAGCAAAGCCCCAGAAGAGCTGAAGATTTTGAGAGAACTAATTAGTGAGATGTGCACAAATTTCCAAAATCAAATTAATGAGTTGAAAGACAATATGATTAATGAAATAAATGACATCAAGAAGTCACTGGAGGAGCTCAAAGAAGAATTTGAAATCCTGAACAGAAAAGTGACAGAGCTCATGGGAATGAAAGACATAATAGGTGAGATCAAAAACACATTTGAGGCATACAACAAACAGCAGGCTTGAAATGATAGAAGAAAGAATAAGTGATGCCAAAGAGAGAACAGCTAAAATTGAAGAGGGAAAAGAAAAGAGAGAGAAAAGAATGGAAAAATTGAGCAGGGGCTCAGAGAGATGAATGACAACACAAAATGCAACAACATATGTGTCATGGGAGTTCCAAAAGGAGAAGAGAAGGGAAAAGAGGCAGTAAGAGCATTTGAGGAAATAATAGCTGAAAATTTCCCAACTCTCATGAAAGAAATGAACTTAAATGTCCAAGAAGCCCATTGTACCCCAATCAGACTAAATCTGGATAGATTTACTCCAAGGCACATACTACTCAGAATGTCAAATGGCAAAGTTTAAGAGAAAATTCTCGGAGCAGCAAGGGAGAAGGAAACCATCACATACAAGGGAAGTCCAGTAAGAATTAATGAAGATTTCTCTTCAGAACCATGGAGGCAAGAAGACAGTGGTATAATACAGTTAGAAAACTGAAAGAGAAAAACTGCCAGCCGAGAATTCTTTTTCCAGCAAAATTGTCCTTCAAATATGAAGGTGAGTATAAAATATTCACAAACTAAGAGAAACTAAGAGAGTTTGCAATAAAGAATCCATCTATGCAGGCAATATTAAAGGAAGCCTTAGAACCTGAAAGTAAAAAAAACAGGAGAGACAGGCTTGGAGGAGAGTATAGAAGAAAGAATAGAGAAAGGATAACCAAAAGAGTAAAAAGACAAAAATAAGATATGACATATGAAAACCAAAGAATAAAGTGGAGGAAATAAATAGTGCATTTACAGAAAAATCATTGAATGTGAACTAAACTCCCCAATCAAAAAATACAGGCTGACAGAATGGATAAAAAAACATGAGCCATCCATATGCTTCTTAGAAAAAACTCACCTTAGACCCAGGGATACAAACCAGCTGAAAGTGAAAAGTTGGAAAAAGATACTCCACACAAATAGTAACCAGAAAAGAGCAAGTGTAGCTATAATAATATGAGGCAAAACAGACTTTAAATAAAAAAAGTTATAAGAGATACAGAAGGCCATTATATATTTATAAAAGACAACAATCTACCAGGAAGATATAACAGTCATAAATATCTATGAACCTAACCAGGGTGCCCCAATATACATGAGAAAAACTCTAGGAAAACTGAAGGGAAAAATAAACATCTCTACAAAAATCACTGGAGACTTCAACACCCCAATCACATCATTAAATAAAAGAACTAGACAGAAGATCAACAAGGAAACAGAGAATTTGAAAAATACAATAAAAGAGACCTAACAGACATATCAGAACACTGCATCCGGGAAGCGGCTGTGGCTCAATCAGTGGGGCTCCCGTTTACCATATGGGAGGCCCCGGGTTCGGTTCCCGGGGCCTCCTGGTGAAGGCAAGCCCGCCTGCACAGCGTGGTTAGCTGACCCAGTGAGCACAAGCAGCAAGGGGGGGATAAATGAATAAATAAATAAAATCTTAAAAAAAAAAAAAAAAAAAGAACACTGCATCCAAACTCAGTAGGTTATACATTCTTCTCAGGTGTCCATGGATCTTTCTCCAGGATAGAACATCTGTTAGGGCACAATGCAGCTCTCAATAAATATAAAAAGATTGAAATTATACAAAGCACCTTCCCACATCATAATGGAATGAAACTGGAACTCAATAATAGACAGGAAAAAAGTAAATTTGCAAATGTGTGGAGGCTGAACAACACATTTCTAAATAATCAGTGGGTCAAAGAAGAAATTGCAAATGAAATTAGCAAATATATTAAGAAAAATGAAAACGAGAACACAACTTATCAAAGCCTGTGGGATAAAATGAAGGCTGTCTTGAGAGGGAAATTTATAGCCCTAAATGCCTATATTAAAAAATAAGAAAGAGCTAAACTCAAAGAGTTAACTGAACTACTAGAGAAACTAGAAAAAGATCAGCAAACCAATCCCAAAGCAAGTAGAAGGAAAGAAATAATAAAGATTAGAGCAGAAGTAAATGAAATTGAGAACAAAAAAAAAAAAAAAAAAAAAATAGAGAAAATCGACAAAACCAAAAGCTGGTTCTTTGAGAAGATCAATAAAATTGACAACCCCCTAGCTAGACTAACAAAGAAAAAAAGAGAGAGAATGCAAATAAATACAATCAGAAATGAAACGGGGAAAGTTATGACAGACCCCACAGAAATAAAAAGAATCATAAGAGGATATTATGAGAAACTGTATGCCAACAAACTAGAAAACCTAGAAGAAATGGACAAATTCCTAGAAATGCACAACCAACCTACACTGATGCTACAAGAAATACAAGAACTTAACAAACCAATCATATTTACGGAGATTGAATCCATCAGCAAAAATCTCCCAGCAAAGAAGAGTCCAAGACCAGATAGCTTCACAGGTGAATTCTACTGAGCATTCAGAAAAGAATTAACATCAATCCTGTTTAAACTCTTCCAAAAAATTGAAGAGGAAGGAAAATTACCCAAAACATTTTATGAAGCCAACATCATCCTAATACCAAAGCCAGATAAAGATACTACAAGAAAAGAAAATTACTGACCTATCTCTCTAATGAACATAGATGCAAAAATTCTCAACAAAATACTTGCAAATCAAATCCAACAGCATATCAAAAGACTTATACATCACAACTAAATAGGATTTATTCTTGGTATGCAAGGCTCGTTCAACATAAGAAAATCAATCAATGTAATAGATCACATTAACAAATTGAAGGGAAAAAAAACACAAGACAATCTAAATAGATGCAGAAAAGGCATTCAACAAAATCCAGCATCCTTTTTTGATAAAAACACTTCAAAAGATAGGAATAGAAGGAAAAGTTCTCAGTCTGTAAAAGGCATATGTGAAAAACCCATAGTCAACATCATACTCAATGGAGAAAGGTTGGACGCTTTCCCTCTAAGATCCAGAACAAGACAAGGATGCCCACTGTCACCACTGTTATTCAATATTGTACCAGAAGTTCTAGCTAAGGCAATTAGACATGAGAAAAAATTAAAGGCATCCAAATAGGAAAAGAGGGAGTAAAACTCTCACTGCTTACAGATAACATGATCCTGTACTTAGAAAATCCTGAAGTATCCAAGACAAAGCTACTTGAGCTAAAAAATGAGTTCACCAAAGTGGCAGGATACAAGATCAACATGCAAAAATCAGTAATGTTTCTGTACACTTGCACTGAACACTCTGAGGAGGAAATTAGGGGGAAAATTCCATTTTCAATAGCAACAAAAAGACTCAAATACCTAGGAATTAATTTAACCAAAGAAGTACAGGACCTATAATATGCAGAAAACTACAAAACAATGGTAAAAGAAATTTTAAAAGACCTAAACAAATGGAAAGACATTCCGTGTTCATGGATTGGAAGAATAAATACCACGAAGATGTCAATCTTAAACTGATTTACAGTTTCAATGCAATACCAGTCAAAATCCATAACCTTACTTTACAGAATTAGAAAAGGCAATTACGAAATTCATTTGGAAGGGAAATTGCACTCAAAATAGCCAAAAACATTCTATAAAAGAAGAGCGATGTGGGAGGAATTTCACTGACTGACTTGAAACATATTACAAAGCTACAGTGGTCAAAACAGATGGTACTGGCATAAAGATAGACATATTGATCAGTGGAATAGAATTGAGAATCCAGAAATAAACCCTCACCTATACAGTCAACTGGTTTTTGACAAACCTACCAAGTTAATGTTAACGAGACGCAACAGTCTCTTCAACAAATGGTGCTGGGACAACTAGATATCTATAACCAAAAGAATGAAAGAGGACCCCTATTTCACCCCTGTAACCGTTGGGGAATTTGATGTAATTATGAATTCCAAAAATATAATTGGATCATGCTTGTAAACTGATCTGTTAATCTGGGCATGGTTAGGTTAGGATTAGGGCGTTGAGCCCCACCCCTTGGTTGGTGGGGAATTGAATATTAAAGGCAAGGCAAAGAACAGTTGAGGTAGTCTTTTGCGAAGCAGTTTTGATGTTGGAAAGAAGGCCCCAGGGGAAGAGAAGCAAGCCGTTCGCCTGATCATCTGCAGCTGACCTCGTGGAGGAAACAGGAGCTAAGCCCGGAGAGAAACGCAGCCCGGGGAAGAGAGGAACCCCAGAAGCCTGAACCCTGGCGAATGCCGGCAGCTGTCTTGCTCTAACACATGGCAATGGACTGTGGTGAGAGAAGAAACTTAATGCTTTATGGCCTGGTATCTGTGGACTTATACCCCAAATAAATACCCTTTATAAAGACCAACCCATTTTTGGTATTTCACATTAGCACCCCTTTGGCTGACTAATACAACCCCCTATACAAGAATCAACCAAAAATGGATCAAAGATTAATATAAAAGCCAGGACCATAAAACTACAAGAAGAAAATGTAGGGAAACATTTTAAGATCTTGTAGTAGGTGGTGGTTTCTTGGACCTTACACCCAAAGCACATGCAACAAAGGAAAAAATAGATAAATAGGATCTCTCAAAATTAAACACTTTTATATCTACAGGAGTTTGTCAAAAGGGTGAAAAGGCAGCCAACTCAATGGGAGAAAATATTTGGAAATCACATATCTGATAAGGGTTTAATATCCAGGATATATAAAGAGATGTTACAACTCAACAATAAAAAGACAAATGACTGAATTAAAAAATGGGCCAAACACTTTAATAGACTTTTAGCCAAAGAAGAAATACAATAGCAAAAAAACACATGAAGAAATGTTCACCATTACTCATGATTAGGGAAATGCAAATCAAAACTACAATGAGATATCATTTCACACCTATCAGAATGGCCACTATTAAAGACAAAGAATTACAAATGTTGGAGAGGATGTGGAGAGATAGGATCACTTATTCACTGTTGGTGACAATGTAGAATGACACGGCCACTGTGGAGGACTGTTTTGCAGTTCCTAAAGAAGTTTAGTATAGACTTGCCACATGACCCTACAATATCACTACTCAGTATATACCCAGAAGAACTGAGAGCAGTGACTCGAACAGACATCTGCACAACAATGTTCATAGTGACATTATTCATGATTCCTGAAAGCTGGAAACAACCCAGGTGTCCATCAACAGATGAATGGATAAACAAACTGGTCTATTCACATGATGGAATATTATGCAGGTGAAAGAAGAAATGAAGTCGTAATGCATGTGACAACATGGATGAATATGGAGGACATTATGTTGAGCGAAACAAGGCAGACACAAAAGGACAAATACTGTATGATTGCATTACTGTGAACCAAATATATTATGTAACATATTGTATGAGTAAAATATATATATATGTATCCAGTACATTTAATTGAGAAATACATGTTTTTATTTAACTGTGTCTTCTTTTCAGTTTTCAATCGTTCATATTTTCAACTATTAAATGTACAAAATAGTTAAAAAAATAAAACTAGGTGTTTAAAAAAACAAACGAAATATATACCATGAACATCTAAGAACAGGAAATAAAGTACAGCAAGGAGGCTTGTGGTAGACAGAATAATGTCCTTTCCCCAAAAAATGTCCATGTCCTAATCCCTGGAACATGTGAGTATGTCACTTGACATGACAAAAGGGACTGCAGATTTGATTGTTGTTCCCTTGAGATGGGATGATATCCTGGATTTTCCATGTGTGTTGAATGTAATCACAAGGGTCTTTATAAGAGGTAGGCAAGAGGGTCAGGGTGGGCAGCCTCTAGAAGCTAGAAAAGGCAAGGGAATGAATTCTTTTCTAGAGCCTCCAGAAGGAACAAAGCCCTACTGTTAATCAACCAAAGGGGTGCTGATGCAAAATACTAGAAATCTGTTGGCTTTTATAAAGGGTATTTATTTGGGGTAGAAGCTTACAGTTACCAGGCCATAAAGTGCAAGTTACTTCCCTTACCAAAGTCTGTTGCCACATATTGGAGCAAGATGGCTGCTGATGTCTGCCAAGAGTTCAGGCTTTCTGAGTTCTTCTCTTCTCAGGGCTTGTTTCTCTCCAGGCTCAGCTGTCCTGCTATTTCCACAAGGCCAGCTGTAGACTGTCTCTCTCCCTGGGGCTCGATTCTCTCCAGGCTCAGCTGCTCTGCTCCTCTGTGTGCTTACTTCCCAGGCTCCAACTCAAAACTCCAACATCAAAACTCCACCTCACTCCTCTGCTCTGCCATGTAGTTTTCTCTGTCAGTCCCTACCCACCAAGGGGGTGGGGAGTCAACATCCTACTGATGTGGTCCAAAAGCCTTAATCATTATTTAATCAAGTAAAAGTGAAACTTCTGACAGACCAATTTACAAACATAATCCATTATCTATTTTTGGGATTCATAAATAATACAAAACTGCTATACATGCCAACCCATTTTAATATTTCTGACTACTAGAAAATGTAAGATAATACATTTGTGTTGTCAACTAAGTTTGTGGTAATTTGTTACAGCAACAATTGGAAACTAATACAGGACTGAATTTTAAGTTTTGAAATTGTGACTATGCACTGTACCTCTTAAGGAGTGGGGAGAAGGTTACGAGCCCTCTTGCCTCTGGTTCTTTTCATAAGGTGTTGTCATTTTGCCTTCTCTTTGTAGCTACTCTTGTCTTCTTTCCATCTCCCTAGTTTCACCTAAAATGTGGCTTTGGGCTTGAATGGGGGCTAGCCTAACCTTCACTTAACACGAACCAATTTCCCATGGCCAACTGACATGGTCTCTTCAGATCTCTTAGTTCAGCTCTCCAAGAGAGATTTGTGGTAGTTTGAGGTTTTTATGAACCCTAGAAAATTATGTTCTTGAATTGGTTCCTGTGAGTATGAACTTGTTGTGGGTGGGACATTTTGATTGGATCACTTCAGTTAAGGGCCTTCGAATGTATTGCTTCAGTAGGGTGTGACCCAAGATGGGTCTTGGTCTTCTTGCTGGAGTCTTTTATAAACAAGTTGGGTTCAGAGAGACAGAGAGAGTAAAAAGGCTACAGAAATAGAGAGAAACACCCAGTAGCTAAGAGAGTAAGCCTCAAGAGCAAGAAGCTGAAATCAACAGAACGTGGGAGAGAGAAGTCACAGAAGGAGCAGCCAGAAGCTGAAAGCAAAGGAGTATAGAGGAGAAGGCAGAGACCAGCAGATGCTTCCATGTGCCTGATTGCCCACAGCTGCAGCTCGGGGAGAAGGCATCTCCTGATGATGCCTTGATTTGGACACTTTCATGGCCTCAGAACTGTAAGCTTTTAACCTAATAAATCCCCTTTGTAAGAGCCAACCCATTTCTGGCACATTGCCCAGGCAGCCTTTAGTAAACTAAAGCAAGATCTAATTAGTCCAGCTTGGGTTACATGACCATCCCTGACACAATCATCTATGGCCGGCAATGGGTATGAGTTGTCACCTGGTGAAAAGCTTACTCTGAGGGATGGGAAAGAAACTACTGACATATTTAACATAGGACATGTAAAGAATTGAGTGACAAAGTTTTCAGATGGGTCATACACTTAGCCACTGAAAACAAGTATAAGGGCAGGACTGGAGAAAGAGAGGAAGCCAGAAAATCAGATGGGGGACCAGGTAGTCAATAGATGTCATAAAAAAAAAGGAGAGGTAAGTAGTGGTACGTCCAGTTGGCATGTAGACAAGGGGAAATTAATTTTATATAACAGTAAAGAATATTGATCCATAAGGGAAAAGTAAAGATCTCATATCCTCTATAATTCTGACTTAGAAGGGGAGTGAGCAAAAAAGAGTAACATCCAGATGACAGGGATGCAGAAGCTTTAGGGGAGTTTTGTGTACTGTATAGTGGAGATAAGTGGAACAGAATAGAAATTGTAGAAGGGTAGGGGTAAGTGGGAGACTCAGTTTAGGAAAAGGAAGCATAGATCCATCTATTCAGTAGAGAATAGATGCACAAAAGCACCAGTGATCAAGCATAGCGCATTTAGCAAACCACAGATTTTCCAAAATAATTAGCCCCGCTGTGCCCTGGTGGATCGGGTTGGTGTTTTCTCAGAAGCAATGTGTGAAGGCCTGGAAGGATTGCATCTCTGAATATATACTAGATCACTGGAACAGGATGAGTCTGGTTCCAAGGACCAATTCCAATGGGGAAGCTGCTCTCATTTTTTTTTTTTTTTAACCACCATTAGAAAGATCCTTAAAATGTCTCTTAAAAATATTACTTCCAGTCAGAGAATATCATGATGATGTAATTGTGGAGTGAGTAGCTACAACAGTGACTAGTGGGAACTCAGGGTCAGGGCACAACAGAAACTTTCAGCAAGTTATCCCTTTATTATTTGCACAGAATAAAGAGTCCAGAAAGGGCAAATAATCTCCTTGCCATTTACACAATACAAAGAGGCCATCAGAGGGAGCAGATGTGTCTCAAGCAGTTGAGCTCCTGCCTCCCACATGGGAGGTCCTGGATTCAGTTCCCGGTGCCTCCTGAAAAAAAAAAAAAACAGGCAAAACAAATGATAAAAACCAACTCAGGGGAGCCAACTATGTGGTTGAGTGCCGTGTTCCCACATACGAGGTCCAGGGTTCAATCCCTGGCCTCCAACACCTCAAACTAATAAACGGCTCTGGGTCAGAGTGAATAGATGGCAGCTCTGCTCACCCTCTATGCCTCAGAGAAGAGAGACAAATCTATATTATTTGAGTGTGGTTTCTATCTACCTTGAGGGAAGGGCGTCCTGCCACTGAGAATTCCTGTTCTAATTAAGCATCTGAGGCTGCTTGTTTCTGGTTTCCAAGTTTAAGGTTTGGCCAGGCATTTTCATTAGACTTAACATCTTCCCCAGTTTGAGTGGAAGAGCACACAATAGAAAAGGAGGTGTGGGTTATGCAAAGCCAGACCATGGCTACTTTGTGACTTCCCCAGAGAAGGTAAGGCTAGGTGAGGGTTGGTTGTCAAGACACTGCTTGACAGGTGTCTGTGATGCCCTAACAATAATGGCTTTTCTTTTTTTCTAAACAACTTATTGAAGTATATCATTCATACGTGAACATACATAAACAATAAGTGTTCAGTAAACATTGTGAACTTATAAAACAAATATGATGTTATATAACATCATACAGGGCTCCCACACATAACCCCACCACAAATACTTTGCATTGTTGTGAAACATTTGTCAACAAATTATGAAAGAGCATTGTCAAACTATTACTACTAACTATAGTCCATATCTTACTCCCCTATACTTTTTTTTTTAAGGATTTATTATTTATTTATTTATTTTTATCCATTTTTACTCCCTTCCCCCCGGTTTTTGCTGTTTTTGTTTCCATTCGTTGGGCAACTCTCTGTGCCTGTTTCCTGCCCTCTCTTTTCATCCTTCTCCTCCTGTCTTCACTGGGATTTGATCCTCGGAACCTCTGATGTGGGAGAGAGATGTCCTACCACCTGCGCCACCTTAGTTCCTGGTTTTTCGATGCGCCTCATCTTGGCTTTCCCTTGTGTCACTCTCCTGTTATGTCATCATCTTGCTTCGTGGCTCGTGGGGCCTGACGGCTCACCTGTGCACGGGGCCTGGGGGTCTCACCCACTCACGGGGCCTAGTGGCGCACCCGCATACGGGGCCTGGCAGCCTGTGTGCCTTCTATATTTTCCTTTTTAAAATTTTTACCAGGAGTTCCTGGGGATCGAACTCAGGTCCCTCCAAATGGGAGATGGACGCCCAACCATTTAAGCCACATCTGTTCCCCTGCTACATCTCTTAAGGTTAACCAAAAATACCTAGAGTTACAGTAATTTCCCAAAGAGGATGGTCATATAATAAATCAGGCTTGGTTTATCACCAGCATTCTAAAAACCAGACCTAGGGAGAAAACTAGGTCTGGGGACATGTGCATGGTTTCTAATATAGCGAATGTTTAGCCTACCCTGATTATCATAAAATCAGGACAGTGAGAATATTCACATAATAATGGCTTTTCAATGCCTTTTGAAAGATGGTTGATCTTTTTTTTTTTTCATTGTAGTAGCTAGTTTGGGGTTAATGGTTTATAAAAGTGATAAATACATAAGTAAACTTGGTTATGCACCACTCTTAGGTTCTTTTTGGTAGATAACGGTAGCCTTTCAAGAATTTGACAAGGATGAAGATTAGTTAGTTATTCCCCAATTCCATCCCTCCACCTTTACCAGCAGATTAAAATGAAAGAAAGTCTCAGACAAAACTCTGCCACATAAATGTATATATATTTTTAACTTTATTTTGTACATTTAATAATTGAAAACATAAGCAATTAAAAACTAAAAAGTAAACACAGATGAATAAATATATATATTTCTCAATTAAATGTAATGGATACATGTAAATTTTTTTGTTGTTTTAGTTTTTGTTTGTTTTTTTGTTTTTTTGTGTGTGTGTGTGTGTGTGAATCAAACAATATATTACACAATATATTTGGTTCATAGTAATGCATTCATACAGTATTTGTCCTTTTGTGTCTGGCTTGCTTCACTCAACATAATGTCCTCCAGGTTCATCCATATGTTTCATGACTTCATTTCTTCTTACAGCTGCATAATATCCCATCGTGTGAATAGACCACAGTTTGTTTATCCACTCATCTGTTGATGGACACCTGGGTTGTTTCCAACTTTTGGCAATGATGAATAATGTGGCTATGAACATCGGTGTGCAGATGTCTGTTCGTGTCACTGCTCTCAGTTCTTCTGGGTATATACCCAGTAGTGGTATTGCAGGGTCACATGGCAAGTCTATATTCAACTTCTTTAGAAACTGCCAAACAGTCCTCCACAGTGGTTGTACCATCCGGCATTCCCACCAACAGTGAAGAAGTGTTCCTATCTCTCCACATCCTCTCCAACACTTGTAGTTCTCTGTCTTTTTAATAGTGGCCATTCTGATAGGTGTGAAATGATATCTCATTGTAGTTTTGATTTGCATTTCCCTAATCATGAGTGATGTTGAGCATTTCTTCATGTGTTTTTTTTGCCATTTGTATTTCTTCTTCGGAGAAATGCCTATTCAAGTCTTTGGCCCAATTTTTAATTGGGTCATTTGTCTTTTTATTGTTGAGTTGTAACATCTCTTTATATATTCTGGATATTAAACCCTTATCAGATATGTGATTTCCAAATATTTTTTCCCATTGAGTTGGCTGCCTTTTCCCCCTTCTGACAAGTTCCTGTGAGGTGCAAAAGTGTTTAATTTTGAGGAGGTCCCATTTATCTAATTTTTCTTTTGTTGCACGTGCTTTGGGTGTGAGGTCCAAGAAACCACCACCTACTACAAGGTCTTGAAGATGTTTCCCTACATTTTCTTCCAGTAGTTTTATGGTCCTGGCTTTTATATTTAGATCTTTGATCCATTTTGAGTTGATTCTTGTATAGGGGGTGTGATAGGGGTCCTCTTTCATTCTTTTGGTTATAGATATCCAGTTCTCCCAACACCATTTGTTGAAGAGACTGTTTTTTCCCATCAGCGTGGGCTTGGTAGGTTTGTCAAAAACCGGTTGACTGTATAGGTGAGGGTTTATTTCTGGATTCTCAATTCTATTCCACTGATCGATATGTCTATCTTTATGCCAGTATCATGCTGTTTTGACCACTGTAGCTTTGTAATATGTTTCAAGGTCAGGCAGCAAAATTCCTCCCACATTGCTCTTCTTTTTTAGAATACTTTTGGCTATTTGGGTGCACTTACCCTTCCAGATGAATTTGGTAATTGTCTTCTCTAATTCTGTAAAGTAAGCTGTTGGGATTTTGACTGGTATTGCATTGAATCTATAAATCAGTTTGGGCAAGATTGACATCTTCACGATATTTATTCTTCCAATCCATAAACACGGAATGTCTTTCCATTTGTTTAGGTCTTTTTAAATTTCTTTTAGCATTGTTTTGTAGTTTTCTGCATATAGGTCCTGTACTTACTCGGTTAAATTAACTCCTAGGTATTTGAGTCTTTTTGTTGCTATTGAAAATGGAATTTTCCTCCTGATTTCCTTCTCAGATTGTTCAGTACTAGTGTACAAAAACATTACTGATTTAAATGTATTAGCAAGTAAACACAAAAGTGTTCTGTGCTCTAGCTCCAAGAATTTCCACCTCCCATCTTTTAGTGGATCGCACCACACCTTGGATGAATGCTTTACTATAGGCTGAATCCTATTATTTTTGGAAGATAGCAGAACTATCCACACCAATCAAGTCTCTGGACCATCCCTAAGTGTGCAGGCCACAGATGTCAACAGATGCTTGTACGGTGTTCATTTAAATGTGGGTACGAACATCTCTCAACTATGTCAGCCAATCCAAATCTCTTCATACAACTAAGCTGACTATTAAGAACCTATTATATCCGTTGTGTTCATTAAAAAGCCTCCAGTTTCACCAATCAAAACCTATTCTGCTCTGATGAGATACTGTAACCTATGGTTAAGAATTAACAAATGATTATGAATACTGAGTCATTTTAATGTATAGATGCCTTTTTACTTTCTAGTATATTGTAGAATAGCCAAAATTAAATACCTGAAATTACTGAAACTTGCTGAACTGGAATCCAGATGCCTTGATCTCTGGCAATGATTGTAAAACTATGCAACTTTTATTTTTTATTATAAAAACCTTGTGACTGACCCCCATTTTGTATGCCCCCATCCTGTTTTACACCTTTAAAGTCTTATGATCACTAGACAGTACCTTAATGTTAATTAATGAAGGAAACTGAGCCAGTCTCACCCCAATTACTCATTAGCATAAACCTACCTGTTATTGGATACTATAAAACTATCAGAATTACTGCATTTTGGGGAGAAAGATTTTAGGCTGTTAAGCCACCTGTTATCCTTGCCATATGCCAGCAATAAACTCTATCTTAGAAACCTCAATATCTCAGGAATTGATCATTATGAAGCACATCACGCAAAGAACCCCACTTTAGCTCAGTATTAATATTCCATTTTAAATTTTCTAATGTTTCTGATCATTGTTTTCCTGTGATTGAGAATATTGCAATGCCTGACAATATCAATATACATTACATTGTTTTGGCCTAGCTATAGTGTCATTGCCTAATAAATACAATATTTCACCAATTCAATAACAAAATATTTCGTACTCTACTGTGCCTTTAAAGTATGGCATTTGAAGTCCACTTTTCTCTCCTTATCTTGTTTTGCCTGGGTATGCAATGCTAATAAAGATAAATAAAAATTTTCAGTAGGGTGGTAGGCATAGCACTCAAAACAGTGGAGTTATAACTGTAAACCTGTAGTTTGTTGTGCACAGAATAGAGCATGAAGCATTCTGATATAAGGTCTCTATCACTCTGCAGATAAAACACAAAAGCAGCAATTTGTAACCAAATAAGCCTCGTTGTGTTCCAAAAAAACTTTACTTATGGACACTGAAACTTGAATTTCAGTTTTCAATTTTTACATGCCATAAAATGTTAATCTTCTTTAGATATTATACAATCACTTAAAAATATAAAAATCATTCTTAACTTGTAGGCTGTACATAAAATCATTGTGGCTAATATAGCCCATAGGTGGTAATTTGAAGACTCTTGATTTAAACTAGCATGTGCATATAATGCCATATGACCTAGGTTGAAGTGTTTTCAAGTAAAATAACACATCATTATATAGATATACAAGAATAAACTGCATTAATTCATCTAAAAGGTTTTGTCTCTGTTGGAGAGAGGTGAGAGTTAAAGACAAAGGAGAAGGTATTTCATTCCAAAATCTGTCCTTGGTGTGATTGTAATTGTAAATGGTAGCTTCAGTTTTTATTTGGACCCTTTTCTGCTTATTTTTGTGTGTCAACTCGGCTGGGCTATGGCATCAGTTGTTTGCTGTGAAGGTATTTTGTAGATGGGATTAGCATCTATCAGTAAACTTTAAGCAAAGGAGATTACCCTCAATAATCTGGGTGGGCATGATGCCAGCAGTTGAAGGCATTAAGAGCAAAAGCAAGTTACTTGGGAGGAGAAGAAATTCTGCCTCAAGATCAGCCTTTCCTGTGGATTTTAAATTCAAGATTGCACTTGAATTCGTGCCTGAATTTCCAGCCAGCCAGTCTGCCTTGGGATTTCAGATTTGCCAGCCCCCACAATCATGTAAATTAATTCCTTAAAATAAGTTTCTTTATATATATATATATATCCTGTTGGCTCTGTTTCTCTGAGGAACCCTAACTGATACAGACCTCAAAATAGAAACTTGTATTTGAAAAGAAATGATTTGTACACTAAACCGAACATCAATAATAAACTTCACATGAGATTTTTTTTTTTTTTTTACCTGTAGCAACCAATAAGCTGAATTTAAATAGCATGGAATAAAAAATTATAAATTCTTTCTCTTGGGTATAGATTTTATAATATTTTAATACTCCCATCCTTAGAAGCTTCCATCATTCACAGAAGATCCAGGAAGCTTGAGGTTATAATTAGAGGAAATTCCTTAAATAGGTTGTATCATGCAGAAACGCAGCTGCAATCAAATGAATGTAGTTAGGTATATTCCAATTCCATTTTTAAGTTGCACTTGAAAGCTACAATTTGCCGGAAGACAAAAATCAGAGCTAAATTAAATACAATATTGCCTTCTCAACCAAGACAAAACAAATGTAAATGCCTTAGTGAAACAAAGGGAGAAAAGCACTCCTGTCAAATCTCTAAATGGAAAACATAGAAATTGGGCATTTACCCAGAGGCCTCTTTTTAATGAAATTCTTGGCCTTCTGGATAGAAAAAAAAAAATTTTTTTTTTTAATTTCATTGAAGTATATCATTCATACATGAACATACATAAACATAAAGTGCATAGTGAAATTTGTGAACTTACAAAACAAACATGCATATTGTCATACAGGGCTCCCATACATCACACCACCAACACATTACATTGTTGTGAAACATTTGTTACATACTATGCAAGAGCAACTTCAAAATATTACTATTACCTATAGCCTATATCATATATTTGGTGTATTATTCCACCAACCCACCCGATTATTAACACCCTGTATTAGTATTATACATTTGTTATAGTTCATGAGAGAACATTCTCATATTGTCCTGTTAAGCACAGTCCATCTTTCACCACTGGTTTCCCTGTGTTACACAGTCCCATATTTTGTGCAATTCCATTCAAAGTGTACATTCAGTAATTCTCATTTTCATCACAATTTGTTCTGTCACCTCAGTCAATTTAAGAACGTTTTCGTTACTCCAAAAGGAAAAATCCCATACCCCCTTTTACCCCGCTATAGTTGTCTAATAAAATTGATATATCTTTGTTGCCATTGCTGCAAAATATTACAATATTACTGTTAACTATCATCCATAAATTACATAAGTTGTAATTTTCCCGTGTATCACCATGTTCTTAGCACTTTGTAAAAGAAGTGCATTCTTATATTTATACTATCAACCACAGTCTTCATCCACCACCAAAATCACTGTTAAACATACCCTAGATTATTCTCTAGTTTCCTTTCAATTGACATTTACATCTACAGAGTACACCTTTCAGCCACAATCTCATGTATAAATCAGCAGTGTTAGTTATACTCACTATAGTGTGTTACTCTCAACTCTATTCATTTCCACACTTTTACAATAAACTTTATTAAAAATGCTACATACATTGAACATCAGCTCCCGTTCTCAACCCACATTCTTTCTTAATAACCTATACTCTAGAGTTTATCTCAGTGAGTTTATTAATCATATTTACTTCATATTAGTGAGGCCGTACAATATTTGTCCTTTTGTGTCTGGCTTACTACACTTAACATAATATCCTCAAGGTTCATCCATGTTGTCATATGCATCCAGATTTCATTTCTTCTTACAGCTGAATAGTATTCCAATGTATGTATATTCCACATTTTGTTTATTCATTTATTAGTTGATGGACACTTGGGCTGGTTCCATATTTTAACAATTAATAATGCTGCTATGAACATCAGTGTGCAAATGTCAATTCGTGTCCTTACTTTCTGTTCTTCTGAATATATTCCCAGTAATGGGATTCCTGGATCATATGGCAGTTCTATATTCAGCTTCTTAATGTACTGCCAAACTGTCTTCCACAGAGGCTGCACCATTCTACATTCCCACCAACAGTGAAGGAGTTTTCCTGTTTCTCCATATCCCTTCCAGCACTTGTAGTTTTGTTTTTTTTAATAATGGCCATTCTATAAGGTGTGAAAGGTATCTCATTGTTGTTTTGTCTGCATTTCCCTAATCCCTAGGGATGTTGAACATTTCTTCATGTGCTTTTTGGCCATTTGTATTTCCTTTTGGGAGAAATGTCTATTCAAGTCTTTTGCCCATTTTTATCTTTGAGTTATATGTACACTTTATATAACATAGATATCAAACCCTTGTTGGATATGTAGTTTCCAAATATTTTCTCCCATTGAGTAGGCTGCCTTTTTACTTTCTTGACAGTCTTTTGAAGAACAAAAGTGTTTAATTTTGAGGAGGTCCAATTTATCTATTTTTTCTTTCATTGTTTGTGTTTTAGGTGTAAGGTTTAAGAAACTACTGCCTACCACATTTTCCCTACATTTTCTCCTACAATTTTTATTGTTGTAGCTTTTATATTTAGGTCCTGGATACATTTTGAGTTAATTTTTATATAGGGTGTGAGATTGGAGTCCTCTTTCTTTCTTTTGGATATGGATATCCAGTTCTCCCAGCATCATTTGTTGAATAGACCATTCTGGCCCAGCTAGTAGCTTGATGACCTTGTCAGAAATCACTTGATCATAGATGTGAGGGTCTATTTCTGAGTTCTCTATTCAGTTGCTTTGGTCAATCTATCTTTATGCCAGTATAATGCTGTTTTTTTTTTTTTTACCACTGTAGCTAAGTAATATGCTTTAAAGTCAGGAAATGAGAATCCTCCAATTTTGTTCTTTTTAAAGACATTTTTGGCTATTTGGAGCCCCTTATGCTTCCAAATAAATTTGATAATTGGCCTTTCCATTTCAACAAAAAAAGCTCTTGAAAGTTTTATTGAGATTGTGTTGAATCTGTAAATCCATTTGGGTAGAACTGACATCTTAACAATATTTAGTCTTTTAATCCATGAACATGGAACGGCCTTCCATTTATTTTGGTCTTCTTTGGTTTCTAAAGAAGTTTTGTAGTTTTCTGATACAGGCCCTTTATGTCCTTGGTTAAGTTTATTCCTAAATATTTCATAATTTTAGTTGCTATTATAAATGGATTTTTTTTTATGACTTCCTCCTCAGATTGCTCATCATTGGTGTATAGAAACACTACTGATATTTGTATATTAATCTTGTATCCTGCCACTTTGATGAAGGTGTCACTTAGATCTAGTAGCTTTTTTGTGGATTTTTTGGGATTTTCTAGATATAGGATCAAATCATGAGTGAATAGTGACAGTTTTACTTCTTCCTTTCCTGTTTGGGTGCCTTTTATTTCCTTAAATTGCCTAATTGCTCTAGCTAGAAATTCTAGCACAATATTGAATAACAGTGGTGACAGTGGGTGTCCTTGTCTTGTTCCTGAACTCAGCGGGAAAGCTTTCAGTCTTTCACTGATGGGTATAATGCTAGCTATAAATTTTCATAAATGCATTTTACCATGTGGTGAAAGCATCCTTCAATTACTACTTTTGGACTGTTTTATCAAGAAAGGATGCTGTATTTTGTCAAATGACTTTTCTGTATCAATTAAGAGTACCATGATTTTTCTTCAATTTATTAATGTGGTTTATTACACTAATTGATTTTCTTCTGTTGAACTATCCTTGCATACCTGGGATAAAACTCACTTGATCATGGTGTATAATTCTTTTAATATTCTTTTGGATTTGGTTTGCAAGTATTTGTTGAGAATTTTTGTATCTATATTCATTAGAGATATTGGTCTATAATTTCTTTTGTAGTATCTTTATCTGGTTTTGTTATTAAGGCCATGTTGGCGTCATAGAAATGTGTTTGGTAGCAATTTTTTTTTTTTTTTTTTTTTTTGGAAAAGCTTAAGCAAGATTGGTATTAGATTGTCTTTTTTTTTTTAACATTAAATTACAGGGTTTCTTAACAGACTTTATTAATTTTTTTTTTTAAGATTTTATTTATTTATTCATTAATCCCCCCCTTGCTGCTTGTGCTCGCTGGGTCAGCTAACCGTGCCGCGCACGGGCTTGCCTTCACCAGGAGGCCCCAGGAACCGAACCCAGGGCCTCCCATATGGTAAACGGGAGCCCTACTGATTGAGCCACAGCCGCTTCCCTTAGATTGTCTTTGAATGATTGGTAGAATTCACCTGTGAAGTCATCTGGTCCTGGGCTTTTCATCTTTGGGAGGTTTTTGATGACTGTTTCAATCTCTTTACTTGTGATTGGTTTGTTGAATTCTTCTGTTTCTTCTAGGGTCAGTGCAGGTTGTGTGTTTCTAGGAATTTCTCCATTTTGTCTATTTTGTCTATTTGTTGGCGTATAATTATTTATAGTATCCTCTTATGATCTCTCCTATTTCTGCGGGGTCATGGAAATGTACCTCCCCCATTTCTGATTTTATTTGCAACTTCTCTTTTTTTGTCAGTCTAGCTAAGGGTTTGTTGATTTTATTGATCTTCTTGAAGAACCAACTTTTGGTTTTGTTGATTCTCTCTCTAGTTTTTTGTTCTCATTTCCATTTATTTCTGCTCTGATCTTTATTACTCTTTCCTTTGGCTTGGTTTGGCATTACGTTGCTGTTCTTTTTCTAGTTCCTCCAGGTGTGCAGTTAGGTTTTGATTTTAGCTTTTTTTTTTTTTAAATGTAAGCATTAAGGGCTATAAATTTCAGCACTGCCTTTGCTGTATCTCATAGATTTTTTTTTTATAAATATATATGCATATATGTGTATTTGCTTACAAAAATGTTATTTATATATATATATATACATATATTTTAAGAGGTGCTTATATTACCCAAAATATTACATGGAACCCACTGGGGTTCCCATGTTGCCCACCTCCCACACCTCCCACCACATCCCACACAAACATCTCCCACAGTGTGGCCCACCACCCTCAATGAACTTACACATCCTGGGGACTTGCCACCAACCATAGACCACAGTTCACACTGTAGACCACACTCTCTCCCACTCAGTTCTGAGTGGTGTGTGCTGATTTAAAAGAGCCTACATCCGTTGCCACAACAGTACTCAGGACAACCTCCAACTCCCAAAGAAGCCACTGTATTTCAACTGCTCATCCCCTCCCTACCCCAAAAGTGTCAAGTGGCCACTGGCTCCACCTCATTGTTATGTTTGATATTTTCATTTGTCTCAAGATATTTACTAATTTACCTTATAATTTTTTCTTTAACCCACCGATTATTTAAGTAGGTTGTTTAATCTCCATCTATTAGTGAATTTTCCATTTTTCCATCTGTTATTGATTCCCATTCCATTATGATCAGAGAAAGTGTTTTGTTAAATTTATTGAGATTTGTCTTGTGACCCAATATATGGTCTATCCTGGAAAAGAATCCATGAGCACTTGAAAAGAATGTATATCCTGCTGTTTTGGGATGTAACCCTTTATAATGATCTGTTAGGTCTAGTTCATTTATCATATTATTTAAGCTCTCTGTTCCTTATAGATCCTCTGCCTAGTCTATCCAATGCTGAAAGTGGTGTACTGAAGTGTCCAACTATTATTGTGGAGACATCTATTTCTCCCTTCAGTTTTGCCAGTGTGTGCTTCATGTATCTTGGGTCACCCAGGTTAGGTCCATCAATATTTATTATAGCTATTTCTTCTTGGTGAATTGCCCTTTTTATTAATATATAATGACCTTCTTCATTTCTTATAACAGTTTTGTATTTAAAATCTATTTGGGGGGGCGGATGTGGCTCAAATGGTTGGGCGTCTGTCTGCCACATGGAGGGACTTGGGTTCAATCCCCAGGACCTCCCGGTAAAAATTAAAAATATATCTATATATCTATATATCTATATATATCTATATCTATCTATCTATCTATCTATCTATCTATCTATCTATCTAT
>JAKSZT010054466.1:10079825-10098824 GCA_026826555.1 Tolypeutes matacus | reverse complement strand
GCGGGGGGGGGGGGAGGAGTAAATGAATAAATAAAAATAAAATCTTTAAAAAAAAAAAAAAACAAAAAACCACATTAGAGGGAAGCGGATGTGGCTCAAGTGGTTGGTCATCCATCTACCATATGGAAGGACCCAGGTTCAATCCCTGGGACCTCCTGGTAAAAAAAAACAAAAACAAAAACACATTAGAGGCAAACAACAGCAGACTTGAAATGATAGAAGAAGGAATAAGTGATACTGAAGAAAGAACAGCTAAAATTGAAGACAGAAAAGAACAGAGAGAGAAAAGAATGGAAAAAATTGAGCAGGGGCTCAGAAAGTTGAATGACAACACAAAATGCAATAACATACATGTTATGGGAGTTCCAGAAGGAGAAGAGAAAGGAAAAGGGGCAGAAAGAGTATTTGAAGAAATAATAGCTGAAAATTTCCCAACTCTCATGAAAGAAATAAACTTACATGTCCAAGAAGCGCACTGTACTCCAATCAGAATAAATCTGAATAGACCTACTCCAAGACACATACTAGTCAGACTGTCAAATGTCAAAGATAAAGAGGAAATTCTCAGTGCAGCAAGGGAGAAGCAAACCGTCATGTACAAGGGACATCCAGTAAGACTTAGTGCAGATTTCTCTTCAGAAACTATGGAGGCGAGAAGACAGTGGTATGATACAATTAGGATACTGAAAGAGAAAAACTGCCAGCTGAGAATTCTTTATCCAGCAAAACTGTCCTTCAAATATGAAGGTAAGTATAAAATATTCACAAACAAACAGAAACTGAGAGTTTGCAAAAAAAAAAAAAATCCATCTTTGCAGGAAATATTAAAGGAAGCCTTAGAACCTGAAATGAAAAGATAGGAAAGTGAGGACTGAAGGAGAGTACAGAAGAATAGAGAAAGGATAACCAAGAGAGTAAAATGACAGATAAAAATATGATACCAACATAAGAAAAACAAAGAATAAAAAGGTAGAAGTAAATAATGCATTTACAGTAATATCATTGAATGTTAATGATTAAAATCCCCAATCAAAATCCAGGCTGACGGAATGGATAAAAAACAGGAGCCATCCAGATGATGGCTACAAGAGACTCACGCTTGACCCAGGGATACAAACTGGCTGAAAGTGAAAGGTTGGAAAAAGATACTCCACACAAATAGTAACCAAAAAAGAGCAAGGGTAGCTATACTAATATTGGACAAAACAGACTTTAAATGCAAAAAAAGCCGTAAGAGATACAGAAGGCCATTATATATTAATAAAAGGGATAATCCACCAGGAAGATATAAAGGTCATAAATATCTATGCACCTAATCAGGATGCCCCAAAATACATGAGACAAACTCTGGCAAAACTGAAGGAAGAAATAGACATCTCTACAATTATCATTAGAGACCCCACTCACATCATTAGATAGAACAACTAGACAGAAGATCAACAAGGAAACAGAGAACTTAAACAATATGATAAACGAGTTAGACCTAACAGACATATACAGAATGCTGCATTCAAACTCAGTGGGTTATGCATTCTTTTCAAGTGCCCATGGATCTTTTTCCAGGATAGACCACGTGTTAGGGCACAATGAAGCTCTCAATAAATATTAAAAGATTGAAATTATACAAAGCACCTTCTCATATCATAATGGAATGAAATCGAAAATCAATAATAGACATGAAAAAAGTTAAATTCGCAAATGTGAGGAGGCTGAGCAACATACTTCTAAAAAAATCAGTGAGTCAAAGAAGAAACTGCAAGTGAAATCAGTAAATATATTGGGACAAATGAAAATGAGAACACAATTTATCAGGACTTAGGCGGTGGGGGGGTGGGGGGAATGGATGTGGCTCAAATGTTGGACATCCATCTCCTATATGGAGGGACCTGGGTTCGAACCCTGGACCTCCTGGTAAAATAAAGAAAAAATATAGAAGGTGAGTGGGCCGCCAGGTCTCGCGTGCAGGTATGCCAGGCCTTACCAAGTCACGCAGCAAGATGATGACGTAACAGGAGAGTGACACAAGAGAGAGCCAACATGAGCTGCGCCAAAAAACCAGGAACTGAGGTGGTGCAGGTGGCAGAATGCCTCTCTCCCACATCGGAGGTTCCCAGGAAAGAATCCCAGTGAAGACAGGAGGAGAAGGATGAGAAGAGAGGGCAGGAAACAGACACAGAGAACTGCCAAGCGAATGGACATGAAACAGTAAAAATGGGGGGAGGAGGGGGGGCGTTAAAATGGATAAAAGTAAAATAAATAAGTCTTTAAAAAAAAAAAAACTTAATGGGATACAGCGAAGGCAGTCTTGAGAGAGAAATTTATGCCCTAATACCCATATTAAAAAAGAAAGAGTTAAAAACAAAGATTTAACTGAACAACTAGGGAAGCTAGAAAAAGAACAGCAAATCAATCCCAAAGGAAGCAGAAGCAAAGAAATAATAAAGATTAGAGCAGAAATAAATAAATGAAATTGAGAACAACAACAAAAAAAACAATAGAGAAAATCAACAAAACCAAAAGTTGGTTCTTTGAGACCAATAAAATTGACAAACCCCTAACTAGACTAACAGAAAAAAAAATGAGAAGACGCAAATAAATACAATCAGAAATGAAAGGGGTAAGTTACAACTGGCCCCACAAAAATAAAAACGATCATATGAGGATATTATTAGAAACTGTATGCTAACAAACTAGAAAACCTAGATGAAGTGGACAAATTCCTAGATATGCACAGACAACCTACACTGACGCTACAAGAAATACAAGAACTTAACAAACCAATCATATTTAAAGACATTGAATCCGTCATCAAAAATCTCCCAGCAAAGAAAAGTCCAGGACCAGATGGCTTCACAGGTGAATAGTACAAAGCATTTTGAAAACAACACCAATCCTGTTTAAACTCTTCCAAAAAATTGAAGGAGGGGAAATTACCCAACGCGTTTTATGAAGCCAACATTACCCCAAAACCGAAGCCAGATAAAGATATTACAAGAAGGGAAGCGGCTGTGGCTCAATCAGTAGGGCTCCCATTTACCATATGGGAGGCCCCGGGTTCGGTTCCCGGGGCCTCCTGGTGGGGGCAGGCCCGCCCGCACGGCGTGGTTAGCTGACCCAGCGAGCACAAGCAGCAAGGGGGGGATAAATGAATGGATAAATAAAATCTTTAAAAAAAAAAAAAAAAGATATTACAAGAAAAGAAAATTACAGACCAATCGCTCTATGAACATAGATGAAAAACTTCTCAACAAAAGACTTGCTAAGTGGGATTTATTCCTGGTATTTAAGGCTGGTTCAACATAAGAAAATCAATCAATGTAATAGATCACATTAACAAACTGAAGGAGAAACAACACATGAGAATTTCAATCAACGCAGAAAAGGCATTCGAAAAAATCCAGCATCCTTTTTTGATAACGACACTCCAAAAGATAGGAATAGAAGGAAAATTCCTCAGTCTGTAAAAGGCACATATGAAAAACCCACACGCCAACATCATATTCAATGGAGAAAGGTTGAAAATTTTCCCTCTAAGATCCAGAACAAGACAAAGATACCCATTGTCACCATTGTTATTCACTATTGTACTAGAAGTTCTAGGTAGGGCAATTAGACAAGAAAAAAAAAATTAAAGACATGCAATAGGAAAAGAGAAAGTAAAACTCTCACTGCTTGCAGATGACATGATCCTGTACTTAGAAAATCCTGAAGTATACACGACAAATCTACTTGAGCTAATAAATGAGTTCAGCAAAGTGGCATGATACAAGATCAACATGCAAAATTCAGTAATGTTTTTGTATACTAGTACTGAACAATCTGAGGAGGAAATAGGGGGAAAATTCCATTTTCAATAGCAACAAAAAGACTCAAATACCTAGGAATTAATTTAACCAAAAGAAGTACAGGACCTATATGCAGAAAACTACAAAACAATGCTAAAAGAAATTTAAAAAGACCTCAACAAATGGAAAGACATTCCGTGTTCATGGATTGGAAGAATAAATATCGTGAAGATGTCAATCTTACCCAAACTGATTTATATATTCAATGCAATACCAATCAAAATCCCAATAGCTTACTTTACAGAATTAGAAAAGGCAATTACCAAATTCATTTGGAGGGGAGAAGTGTACCCAAATAGCCAAAAGCATTCTATAAAAGAAGATCAATGTGGGAGGAATTTCACTGCCTGACCTTGAAATATATTACAAAGCTACAGTGGTCAAAACAGCATGGTACTGGCATAAAGACAGATACATCGATCAGTGGAATAGAATTGAGAACCCAGAAATAAACCCTCACCTATACAGTCAACTGGTTTTTGACAAACCTACCAAGTTAGCGGGACAAAACAGGCTCTTCAACAAATGGTGCTGGGACAATTGGATATCTATAACCCAAAGAATGAAAGAGAACCCTTATCTCACTTCCTATACAATGGATCAAAGACCTAAATATAAAATGACCCAATTAAAAAGTGGGCAAAAGACCTGAAGAGAGATTTGTCCAAAGAAGAAATATCAATGGCAAAAAAAAAAAAAAACCATGAAGAAATGCTCAACATCACTCATGATTAGGGAAATGCAAATCAAAACTACAATGAGATATCATTTTACACCTATCAGAATGGCCACTATTAAAAAGACAGGGAACTACAAGTGTTAGAGAAGATATGGAGAGATAGGAACACTTATTCATTGTTGGTAGGAATGCAGAATGGTACAGCCATTGTGGAGGACTCTTTGGAAGTTCCTAAAGAAGCTTAATATAGACTTGCCACGTAACCCTGCACTACTACTACTCAGTATGTACCCAGAAGAACTGAGAGCAGTGACATGAACAGACATCTGCACACTGATGTTCATAGCGACATTATTCACAATTACCAAATTTGGAAACAACCCAGCTGTCCATCAACTGATGAATGGATAAACAAACTGGGGTTTATTTACATGATGGAATATTATGCAGGTGTAAGAAGAAATGAAATTGTAAAGTATATGACAACATGGATGAACTTGGAGGACATTATGTTGAGCAAAGCAAGTCAGACACAAAAGGACAAATACCGTATGATCGCATTAGTATGAACCAAATATATTGTGTAAGATATTGTATGGTTCAAAAAAAAAATTTTTATATGTATCCAGTTCATTTAATTGAGCAATGTATATTTTTATTCAATTGTTTTCATTTTTTTTTTTTTAATATTTTATTTATTTATTCATTTATCCCCCCCTTGCTGCTTGTGCTCGCTGGGCCAGCCAACCACGCCACGCGGGCAGGCCTGCCCTCACCAGGAGGCCCCGGGAACCGAACCCGGGGCCTCCCATATGGTAAACGGGAGCCCTGATTGAGCCACAGCCGCTTCCCCAATTGTTTTCATTTTTAAGTTGTTTATATTTTCGATTAAATGTAGAAAATTTTTAAAAATACTATATAAAAATTTTTAAAAAGATTCATATATGGTGGATCCTTATTATTTGTGGATTGTATATTTGCATATTTGTCTACTCACTAAAATTTATTTGTATCCCCCAAATCAATACATTGTTTTTAGTCATTCAAAGGTATGTGCAGAGTTGCAAAAAATTTGAGTCGTCCCAAGAACTCATTCTCTGTGTTCGGACAAGACAATGCTCTGCCTTCTTGTTTTGGCTCTCGTATACAAACAGGTGTCCTTTTTGTGGTATATTAGTGCCACACTTTTCACATTTTTGTGCTTTTTGTTGGTGATTTCTCTGTTTAAAATGGTCCCAAGCATAAGTGTTAAGTGCTGGTTAGTGTTCCTAAGTGCAAGAAGGTTGAGCTATGTCTTATGGAGAAAATATGTATTGATAAAGTTTGTTCAGACATGACTAATAGTACTATTGGTTATGAGTTCAATGTTAACAAATCAACAATATATATTAACTAATGTGTCTTTAAAAAGAAAAACACGCAATACAAGGTTATACTGATGAAAATGTTGTTGTTGTGACCAGAGGATTGCAGCAACCAAACCGTCTATTTCTCTTTAGGGGCAGTTGTTCAGTATTTGCAAATTCTGTGTTTGTAGCAACTTTATTGGGCGTAACTATGGCAAATAACAAAAGGCAACTATATATGCCTTCTGAGTAAGCCAATTCTTCACCTATTATTTAATTTATAGGAATATTAAAACTAGTGTACTTTCATGTATTCAATAATTACTTTTAACTTCACTAAATCCTATCCTGATCGTTCAGACTTTAAAAAATTATCTTGTTTCTTTTATGAAGCTATGAACGTTTTATTTTATAATACAAAAGATTCCCGTAACAACTTAATTTTATATATTATGACAAGTTTTACAGATCCAAGTGTTTCTCCCAATTAGTATTAGCCAGATCTAGTACTAGTTTTACATTTTCTTACAGGATAAACAAGGATATATCTGGTACTTTTATATGCTGTATGATTAGCAAATGTTGGAGGCAGCCAGAAAGAGGTGAAGCTAAAATGGCCGACCGACAACAAAGAACAAGCCTGATCCTATATTTAGCCTTCTTTGAGAAAGTAGCTCACCCTGCTCCCGCGTGCGTGAAACCTTCCCGCCTTCCACAGATAGCAAACCCTCCCTAGCAACCAACTGTGCCCAATACCAGCCTGCCATATATGCCTTACACGTACTTCCTCTTTTCTCATGCCCTACCCCCTACACCACCCTTCACCCTACTTATAAAAGGCTGTGCACTTCCTCAATAAATTAGACCTGCGTGCTTACCTCGTCTCCGTGGTGGTTCTTTCCGCCGTGCGCCCTCCACGCCTTAGAGCCCCCGTAGGAGCCTAGGCCTCTCCTACCCCGACCAGACAGGACGCTCCCGACCACAACTGGCGCCCAACGTGGGGCACTGCCCGCCGTGAACGGGTAAGACCCTACCCCGAAATTCGGTGCGTCCGTCTCACCGTTCTGCTCAGAACCCCCGGTAGCTGCCGCTACCCGATCGTCGCGCTCGCTAGGTAGGGCCCCAGCCCCCACGGCTCCATAGGCCTAAAATGGGCGGTAGGCTATCATCTCGCCAAGCGCCCCAAGTCCGCGCCCTTGCCAGACTCCTAGACACCCACAAGTGCAGAGTTTCAATTCGCCAACTACAAGTTTATTGGGACCTTCTCCTTCCTTTTAACCCTTGGCTCACAACTTGCCACCTTTGGGACCCCGATACTTATTTACGCCTTATCGACCGTGTTACCAATGCCATGGAACACGAAGGGAAGCGTTTCCCCCCCGGCCTTGTGCCTACGCTGATTACCATCCGCTCCTGTCTCCAGGGATCTCGCCCCCCCCACGTCGCAGGTTCTGTCCTCTCAGTTACGCGATAAGGAAGAAAAGGCATCTCCCTCTTGCCCCGAGTATGGCTCCGACTCGGACCGAGACTCCGATGCGGAGTCTCTTATCGAGCAGCTTAACAACGCGCTCAAACTAGACCCGCCCAAACAAACCAACCTTAAGCCCCGCCAACATGGCGAACTTCCTCCTAGTAAACAAAAACCAGACTGGGGGGCGGTTGGAGGAGGAAGTTCTCAGTCTTTCGAAAAAACAGGACCGGGGGCTCCCTCCTTCTTCAACTGCTTCTCTATACCCCTCCCTTCCGGTCCAAAACCCTGAGCCGCCTTCCTCTTCTTCTTCCTTGTCTCCGCTGCAGCCACAAGGTGGCGCGCAAGTCCCATCATGTCGGTCAATGTGTTGGTCCTCCCCTCTTCCCCCCGCCCCTACCCTCTCCACCCTTCCCCCCTACCCTTACTCAGGACCACTCTCTAACAACAACCCTTTCTCTTCCGCCTCTGCTCCCCCTCCTACCAACTCCACCGCCCCTTCCTCCTTAGCCCCTTTGCCTTGCTTCCCTGTTAATATTAATCCTTCCCCACTTCGCCCACAATTCTACTACCCTCTGCAACATGATGAGGTCAAAAAACGCTTTTTGTTTCAAACTGTTACAAATGGTTTGGTTTGTTCCCTGGAAGGGGGTGGAATACTGAAAGTGGTTAAGTTCATGTGATAAAAGTTGAATGAAATATTTAAAAGTGTTGTACAATTAAAGAAGTTTTCTAATTTTATGACAATTAAAGTTGTATAAATAAAAAGTTCATATAAATGCTTTAAAGGTGTATAAAATTGCTGAAAATTTAATAATGTTTCAGTGTAATATTAAACAAAAGTATACTGTTATTAATCATAATTTTAATTATTTTAAAATATGTGTTATAAAACTACCTCTCTGCCTAAAAATCAAAAGGCAGGTGCTTTAACTTAAGTTTGTCTGATTTACTCCACCTCTGCTATATATAATAATAATAATAAATGGAAACTAAAATAGTAAGCGCATCAAGGATGTTTTGTAACAAATTAAAACTAATAAAGTATATTTCAAAAGGTGTTGTATTCCTCCCTGGAGGAGCTGGCCACTCTCCCAGGGACTGATGCATAAACCTTGAAATGTACTGCCCAGGGAGTGTTGTGTTCCTTCCTGGGGAGGCTGGCCCCTTCCTCAGGAATTAGCAAAATACTCACAAATTGGCATATTATTATTATTGACTTAAAAGATTGTTTTTTACTATTCCTCTTAATTCAAATGATAAAGAAAAATTTGCGTTTACTATTCCTTCTATTAATCATTCAGCTCCTACTGAATGATATCAGTTCAAAGTTTTACCTTAGAGAATGATAACCAGTCCTACCTACATTATGTCAATCCTTTATTCACATTCCATTACAAATTTTACAAAAACAATTTCCTAAGGCTATGATTATTCATTATATGGATGATATTCTTTTTGCCGCTGAGCAATCTTAAGAGCTGAAACAATCATTTCAGCTGGCTAAAGAAATTCTTCCTCAACATGGGTTGCAAATAGCAGAAGAAAAAATTCAAAAACAGGTTCCTTTTCAATATTTAGGTCATACTATTAATAAAAATATTATAACTCCACAGAAGGTCCAGTTTCGAACTGATAATTTATATACTTTAAATGATTTTCAGAAATTACTGGGTGATATTAATTGGGTATGGCCTACTTTAGGAATTCCAACTTATGCTTTACCCTAACAAGAAACCCTAACTTAAATAGTCCTCGCATTTTAAGCCCAAAAGCAAAAGAGGAGTTAAATGGCTGGAAAAAGAGTGCAAAATAGCCAACTAACAAGGATAACTGTAAATCTTCCAATTTCTCTTTTAATATTTCCATCTTGCCATTCCCCTACTGGGATACTTTGACAAGAGGATGGCATAATAGAATAGATATTACTACCCAACAAAGATACAAAAAAACTTCTGATTATCATAAACTTACACATACTAATGCTTCTGGCTTACGTCATAAATATCCCCACTTAACAGTAAAAGAAAGTAAGAGGATTGTTAGACAATGTCCTACTTGTGAGCCCATAAATGCCCCCACTTTCTCTCCAGGAACTAATCCCCGTGGAGAACATCCTAATGAAATTTGGCAAATGGATGTCACACATGTGCCTTCTTTTGGCCGCCTTCAGGATGTGCATGTGACAGGACAAGCGATAGTAGAAAAAAGTAATCACTTATTAAACTTAATGTTGCAAAAACAAAAAGGGAGAGATGGAGGAGAGTCTGCTAGGGACAGACTGTCTAGAGAATTGCTTACCTTAAATTTTCTTAATAGACAACAAATTTCTAATGCCACAGCAGCAGAAAGACATTGAGAGGTTAAAAAATATATATATATATATATATATATATATAAACAACCAATATATTGAAAAAATAAAAGAACCAATAAATGGGAAAAAAGGAGAGGTAAACTTTTGGGGCCGAGGTTTTGCTCTTATCATTACAAAAACAGGAGAAGAGCAGTGGATCCCCTCCAGAAGAATCAAGTCTAGAGTTGAAGATGCTGCCAAGACTTAAACTATGGACATGGTGGTTTTACAATGAATTAATTATAGGTAAAGTATTAGGTCAAGGTAAGATACCACATCATAATTACACTTATTGAACATACATAACCAACTCACCTCTTCTAGAGCTGTTAATTTGGAGCAATGAGTCTTACCCAATTTATCTTAATCAAGCTCACCATTTTCCAGGACCTATAACTTATAACTACCCTTAAAGCCAAAAAAAGAAGGGAAACTTACAAAAAATTTAACTTTACCTTTTATAAACTGCCCTACTTCTTTGGATATGGTTCTGTATACATACAACCTAAAAATCACAGTCAAATTTATGTTCTCATTTTCCCTTCTTTGCCATATAAATCAAAAAATATGGTAAATTTTACATGTCCCTCTCACAACAAACTACTTAATAACAAATGACATATATGTCATAAGCTTACAGAGGTTGTGTTGTTTGATGATTCCTATAGAATTGTAAAGGATCAGGCCCTTATAGGGATGCCGAAACCTATTAAAAACACAACCATATTTTAGTTCATTAATAATTCAATCATAATCACTAATAACAGTAATCCTTATTTCTGGAATTTTGGTAATACAACATTTACTAACAGCTCAATAAATTGATAAAATGAAAATACATGCCACAACCATGGGACACTAAATTTAATAACATTCAATGTTATTTGTGGAAATTATTTTTCGGAACTGTTCCAAACTTTGAAAGGCAAGACAGCAAAACTGATATTACTAGTTTAAAAAAGAAAAGTTAACTCAATTCCTTACAGTATGTGTACAAGATCCTCTCAAAACCTGAACCATAAATTATCTCAATATTCAGGATGTTTACTTCTGTCCCAACTCCGCCCAGGGGCGTTCGTACTGCAATCAGCCCTTGCACTACTATTGTGCCTATTGGGGATGTGAAACATTAGCTACTGGATGGTCACCCCCAATTGCTGACAAGTTCCTCATGATGCGATTCACTCCTGCTGGATGCATTCGACCCCCTAACCCATCGTGGGGTCTTCCTGCAAACTTCAAAAAACTAAATGAAAGAAACCTCTGTACAAACCTCACTCTTTCCGTTCAAAACCCTGCAAATCCTTCCTGGATCATGGGTTGAACCTGGGGAATCAGGCCATATGTATCCGGCTCTAACCCTGGCACACTCCTGCTTATAAAAAAAAGGAATTGGCAAAAGTGAATCATGGTCCAATAGGCCCTAATAAAATTCTGTCCCCTCCTTTGCTCAGTTCTCCTGCCATTCCTCATCGGTCTACAACTGCAACAATAGTGCCTGCTACGTTCAATTTTACCGCTTCTACCCCAAACCCAACCATCAATAATCCACTTTGGCAAATACTTAATGCTACCTTTCTTGATCTGAACGCTTCCCACCCCAACCTCACTCGCAATTGCTGGTTATGTCTTTCTGTTACACCCCCCTATTATGATGCTATAGCCCTTAATGCCACCTTTAACACTTCCTCTAATAACAATCCCCCACAATGTCAGTGGAACGCAGACAAAACTAGCAGCCGTGACCTTACTATCCAATCCGTCCTGCACACCGAACGGTGTGTCGGCAATGCCTTCGGTAACATGTCCACCACCTTAACTAAGTCTTGCCTACTTTTATCCCCTCCATCTCAACATAAATTTTACATTCCCCCTAAAGGGGCAAAATGGCTGTGCTCCTCATCAGGGCTTACCCCCTGTGTGGCCACAGCAGCCCTTAATAGCTCCGGAGAGGTGTGCGTCTTGGTTGTTGTCCTCCCCCATGTCCTTTACCATCGTGAGGAAAACCTCTATCGGCATTGGGACGATCAGCCTTCTGTTACCATAACTAGATGAAAAAGAGAAATTATTACTGCTGTTACCATTGCTTCTCTTTTAGGTATTGCCGGACTGGCCACTGGAACCACATCTGCCATCCTCCAACATCAAGGTCTCTCTCACCTAAGAGCCGCAGTAGACGAAGACTTAGCCCGCATTAAAACCTCCATCACCCATCTTGAGAAATCCCTTACGTCCCTATCGGAGGTTGTTCTCCAAAATAGGAGGGGCTTAGACCTACTTTTCCTTAAACAAGGAGGGCTTAGTGCCGCACTGGGCGAGGAGTGTTGTTTCTATACTAACCACTCAGAAATAATTAAAGATTCCATGACTAAACTTAGGGAAGGAATAGCAACTCGCAAACGCGAATGAGAGGCCCAAGGAGGCCCTTCTTGGGGATTCAACGAAATCCTCCCTTATTTCCTCCCTATACTTGGTCCCATAATAACCCTACTTCTTATACTATCTATTGGACCTTGGGCTATAAGAAAATTAATACAGCTAGTTAAGTATCAAATTAATTCTTCCCTAAGTAAACCAATTCAAATACATTACCACCGACTTCACCTCGCTGATCAAGGCCTAGCACCAAACATGCTAGAAGATGTCTGCCCTCTGTAAGTAACAACATCCTCCAACCCTTCCCGCCTATGAGCAGCTGAGTGCGAGGCAAAGCACTGCAGGAGACAGTTAAAAGTGAGTACAGCCTAACTGTTCTCTGAGAAGCACACCTCATTAACACAAGGGCTCGTTCTAACTGAGCAGAATGCTCAATAAAACATTGGGCTGGCTAGCCAATGACGGGCAGCTGGACTGACCCATCAATCAACCTAAGACAGGGACATGGCCTTCTGCTGCCATGTTTCCCAATGACGGGTAAGACTGATCGGGTGCAGCCCCGACCTAAGACAGGCACAGACCCTCCCTCGCAAATAGCACATTTGCATATACGAAATCCCTCCTACGATGAGGCCTCTACTTCCCTCAGCTAGCTATACAATAAATAAGGCTCTAATAAAACAAAAAGGGAGGAAATGTTGGAGGCAGCCAGAAAGAGGTGAAGCTAAAATGGCCGACCGACAACAAAGAACAAGCCTGATCCTATATTTAGCCTTCTTTGAGGAAGTAGCTCACCCTGCTCCCGCGCGCGCGAAACCTTCCCGCCTTCCACAGATAGCAAACCCTCCCTAGCAACCAACTGTGCCCAATACCAGCCTGCCATATATGCCTTACACGTACTTCCTCTTTTTTCATGCCCTACCCCCTACACCACCCCTCACCCTACTTATAAAAGGCTGTGCACTTCCTCAATAAATTAGACCTGCGTGCTTACCTCGTCTCTGCGGTGGTTCTTTCAGCCGTGCGCCCTCCACGCCTGCGAGCCCCCGTAGGAGCCTAGGCTTCTCCTACCCCGACCAGACAGGACGCTCCCGACCACAAGCAAAGAACAATATATGTAAATTAAGGCTCTTTAAATTTTGCCTGAAATCCCACTTTGACTCAAAATTTTGAATCAAAATTCAGAATATTTTCATAGATTTTAAAATTAATTTAATTACAAAAACATAGTCCAGAGATCCATAATTTCACATTTTCAAATAAAAAAAATCTATTATTTTAACATTGCACAAATTCAAACTTCCCAAAGCCAAATTATGATTTCATTAAGACTGTATCGAAAACCAGTATAATAAAAAGATAATCAAATACAAAATGAAAGGATTTTGGGGAAGATGGGAGATTAGAGAGACACAGGACTCACCTTTCTCTCAGAAACAGCCTGGAAAAAATATTGTAGGGTTTAGGACACCAGGGGAAGGCTGGATGCCACCCAGGAGAGGGGCAAAGGAAAAGAGTATTGATGGAAAACTGAGTTTAAAAGTTGCAGCTGCAGCTGCCGGTGCCCATCTCCCACCCTTGTACCAGATAGCTTTGAATTCTCTAGTCTCTGGCCAGTGGCTATAGACAGAGGGGGGCTGCAGGGGTCTACCTCCCCAGGAATGGGAAGAGAGAGGGACACAGCCTAAGTCTGATTCACTTTTGGCCAAAAAATTTGGTCTACGGTGTCCCATGATCCCTTCCAGGCCAGGTGGGACCACCCCACTGTTTGCCCTGGGAGCTGATAGGGGATGAGAGAGAGCCAACTCTCACAAATACCCTCCCTACTGACTGGGGCTGGTTGTTTAGGATGGAGAAGGGTGTGGAATTATGTCCTACCATGGAAAAAGAAGGAGGCTGCCAGCAAAGGTTGGAGAACTGCATCTGAGAAAGTTTGATTTGTGAGGCTCTGAATAGTCTTGAGGAAGAATCTTCTGTCACACTGTTGCAGTTGGTGTTTCAGTGAACACACTGCCACCAGGATTTGAACAGAGAGGGCAAGAGAACAGCACCATATGCTGGCAGACCAAGGAAGTACATGTGAGGAAAATGAAAGTAAATAAGGCTTTTGAAAATAGTGCAGATTTGAGCAACTAAACTGGGACAATCCTAAAGACCTAGAACAGGTTGAAGCAAGAATCAAAGATGAAAATAACAGAGAGCTTTCCGCCACTAAATCCCTATGCAACAAAGAGAAACTTAACACCAGAGGAAACTCACCATAATAACATTCATTCAACTCCCTGAGCCCCTAGACATTACCAAACTAAGAAAATTACAAGCCATACTAAGAAAATGGAAGAAGTAACCCAAGAAAAGAAATATATCGAAGCCCCAGTAAAGAAAGGGGATTTGAGACAAATAATCAGTAAGGATCATACAAATGTCCTAAATCAAATCACCAAGTTGAAATACAATATAGCTAGAGAGATAAAGGACATCAATAAGACATTGGGGGAAGCGGCTGTGGCTCAATCAGTAGGGCTCCCATTTTACCGGGAAGCGCTGTGGCTCAATCAGTAGGGCTCCCGTTTACCATATGGGAGGCCCCGGGTTCGGTTCCTGGGGCCTCCTGGTGAAGGCAAGCCCGCCCGCGCGGCGTGGTTAGCTGACCCAGCGAGCACAAGCAGCAAGGGGGGGATAAATGAATAAATAAAATCTTAAAAAAAAAAAAAGAAGACATTGGGCAAGCACAATGAAGAATTTGAAAACCTGAATAGAAAAGTAACAGAGCTTATGGGAATGAAAGACACGGTAGGTGAGATCAAAAACACATTTCAGGCATGCAACAGCAGACTAGAAATGATAGAAGAAAGAATAAGTGATGCAGAAGAGAGAACAGCTGAAACTGAAGAGAGAACAGAGAGAAAAGAATGGAAAAAATTGAGCAGGGTCTCAGGGAGTTGAATGAAAACACAAAGCACAACACAAATGTCATTGGAGTTCTAGAAGGAAAAGAGAAGGGAGAAGGGGTAGAAAGAGTATTTGAGGAAATAATGGCTGAAAATTTCCTAACTCTCATGAAAAAAAAAACCGAACTTACATGTCCAACAAGCGCAGTGTATCCCAATCATAATAAATCCAAACAGACCACCTTCAAGACATGTATTACTCAGAATGTAAAACGTCACAGGGGAAGCGGCTGTGGCTCAATCAGTAGGGCTCCCGTTTACTATATGGGAGGCCCCGGGTTCGGTTCCCGGGGCCTCCTGGTGGGGGCAGGCCCGCCCGCGCGGCGCGGTTGGCTGACCCAGCGAGCACAAGCAGCAAGGGGGGGATAAATGAATAAATAAATAAAATCTAAAAAAAAAAAAAAAAAAAAAAATGCCACAGATAGAGAAAATTTGGGGAGCAGCAAGGGGAAAGCAAACCATCACGTATACTTACTGGTAGGCTCAGTAAGACAATGTGGATTTTTCATCAGAAACTACAGAGGCGAGAAGACAGTGGTATGATTTTAATTGCCAGCTAAGAATTCTTTATCCAGCAAAACTGTCCTTCAAATATGAAGTTGAGTTTAAAATAGTCACAAATAAACAGAAACTTAGAGAGCTTGTAAAAAAGAACACACCTCTGCAGGAAGCAATAATGGGGACCTTAGAGCTTGAAAGGAAATGACAGGGGAGAGAGGCTTGGAGAAGAGTATAGAAGAGAGAACCAGCAGAAAGGATAACCAAAAGAGTAAATAAGATATGACATATGGAAGTCAAAGAATAAAATGGTGGAAGTAAATAATGCATTTATAGTAATATCATTGAATGTGAATGGATTAAACTCCTCAATCAAAATATATAGGCTGACAGAATGGATTAAAAAAAAAAAACAAGCCATCCATATGCTGCCTAGAAGAGACTCACTTTAGATCCAGGGATACAAACTGGATCAAAGTGAAATGTTGGAAAAAGATAGTCCACACAATAGTAACCAAAAAAGGAGCAAACATAGCTATACTAATATCAGACAACACAGACTTTAAATGCAAAGAAAGTTATAAGAGATACAGAAGGCTATTATATATTAATAAAAGGGACAATCCGCCAGGAAGATATAACAGTCATAAATATCTATGCAGGGAAGCAGATGTGGCTTAATCGATAGGGCTCCCGTTTACCATATGGGAGGTCCTGGGTTCGATTCCCGGGGCCTCCTGGTGAAGGCAAGCCAGCCTGTGGGGTGCGGTGAGCTGACGCAGCAAGATGACCCAACAAAGGGAGACACGCAGACACAGAAAAACACACAGCAGATGGACACAGCGAGCACAAGCAGCAAGGAGGGGGATAAATAAATAAATAAAATCTTAAAAAATAAATATCTATGCATCTAACCAGGGTGCCCCAAAATACCTGAGACAAACTTAGGCAAAACTGAAGGGAGAAATAGACATCTCTATAACAACAGTGAGAGACTTCAACACACCACTTACCTCATTAGATAGAATGACAACATCAATAAGGAAACAGAGAACTTGAACAATATAATAAACAAGCTGGACCTGACAGACATATACAGAACACTGCACCCCAAATCAGCAGTTTATACATTCTTCTCAAGTGCTCATGGATCATGGATCTTATTTCAGGATAGACCACATGTTGGGTCACAAAGCAGGTCGCAATAAATATAAAAAATTGAAATTATACAAAGCACCTCCTCAGACCATAATGGAATTAAGCTGGAAATCAACAATAGATGGAAAAAGGGAAAATTAACAAATCTGTGGAGTCTAAACCACATACTCCTAAATAATCAGTGGGTCAAAGAAGAAATTTTAAGAGAAATTAGTATATATATTGAGACAAATGAAAACAAGAACACAACTTATCAAAACATATGGGATACAGCAAAAGCAGTGCTGAGAGGGAAATTTATAGCCCCCAAATGCCCATATTAAAAAAGAAGAGGGAGTGGATGTGGCTTAAGCTGTTGAGCACCTGCTTCCCACATGGGAGGTCCTGGGTTCGGTTCCTGATGCCTCCAAAAAAAAAAACAACTGATGGATGTAGGATGACCGAATACCTGAAAGTAACTTGTTTCTCTCCCTGTTGCTAGGATACAAAGGAAAGAATTGTATGTAAATTAGAAGGCAATGAGATGCAACCCTCTCTTTCTGCCAAATTCCGCTTTTGGTGTTCAAGAATATCCTGTTGAAGCAATGAAGTAGAAAAACCAGCTTCAACTGGTTGGCTGGACCTGCGCAAAAGAAACCCCTTGCTGTCCTCACTTCAACTTGCTTAATTAACATAGTAAATTTCCACCCATGGGTGGAGTTACCTGCCCCCTTTTAGGTCATGCAATGTATGTGCAAGTGTGATTTCCTAAACATACTTATTAACTATTATATAACTAGCTATGTATGATCATCCATATACATAAAAGCTAATACAAAATCAAAGCAAATACTAAGTAGTAACTTAGATATTTAAACAAGAGTAAAACCGCAGCACGGGGAGTCGAGTATGAGTTACTTTAAAGTAACCTTGGCTCCTACCTCTGCAGATGTAATAAATTTGAGTTTATCTAACTCTCATGTTGAAGTTTTCTTCATGCTGTCTCTGGTTATCTATAAAGGCCCTGCCTTGAGGCCTAACACAACAAGCAAACAAATGAAAAAAAAAAAACAAAACAACTCACGAAAGCCAATGTAGCTAAGTGGTTGAGCGCTGGCTTCCCACATAAGAGGTCCTGGGTTCAATCCCTGCCCCAGTACCTAAAAAAAAAAAAAAAAGAAGAGCTAAAATCAAAGCCCAACTGAACACTTGGAAAAACTAGAAAAAGAACAGCACACTAATGTGAAAGCAAGTAGAAGGAAAGAAATAATAAAGATTAGAATAGAAATAAATGAAATTGAGGGAAAAAATCCAGAAAACAAAAAACAAGAGAGAAAATCAATAAAATTGGTAAACCCTTTGCTAGACTAACAAAATGAAAAAGAGAGGAGATGAAAATAAGTAAAATCAGAAATGGAAGGGGGGCAAGATGGCGTTGGTGTAGGAGGGCGCACACTGCAAGCTCCCAGAGCAAGGCGGATTGGGGACGGGGTCCTGCCCGGGGGTCTGTGCTGTGCACGCGTGGAGTGAGAAGCTTGGGACATCTATCTGCGCGGATCGGCGGCGTGGACCGAACGGTGGAGATTCGTGAGTTTTGAGGCTGCCGGTGGAGGTTGGCACAGGCGGCTGAGCCCCGCGGATAGGGAAATAAAAAATAAAACGGCCATTTGGAGCCGCGGGCGGGGGTGAAAAAGTTTTATTTTCTGGGGAGCTGGCTGCCTGGCGCCCCTTGGACCTTGTGTGAGCAGAGCAAACAAGCTAGTCAGCACCCGGTGAACCGGAGGGGGGATTTTGGTCAGGCAAAGCAGCTGATCTCCCTAGCCACTCAGGGATAAGACCCCGGCCGCTGCGGAGCCAGGAGGAAGGGACACTTCCCAAAGAAGAGAGGGTTCGGTTGGAAGACAGGGAAGGGTATTTTATATTTTTAGACATCGATCTGGCTGCCTGCACCGCCCCATAGCTTTGGGGAGCAGATAAGCCGAACTGAAGCAGCATCAGGCTGAAAGCAGACGCGAATCTGCACTCAAACTGATTTACTGAGCAGCCCGGTGACGCTGGAGCTCGGCGCCAGAAGGGGCGGAATCCGCCGTCTTTAGCAATCACTGACTAACATCAGAGTTTCAGCTAACCTGGGGAGTCCGGAAAGAGGAACGTGCTTGATTAATTTCCACGGGCCCAGCTAGGGTCCCTTCCGTAAGGGGGTTGGTCTAGAAGAGGAATTATTTTGGGTCCTGCATTTGGCTAAAAAAAAAAAAAAAGAAAAAGTGAGGTCACCTCAACAATTGAAAAATAAATTCTTTTTAATTTAGTTTAATAGCTAAAAGCTGCTTCAGGACCTGCATA